>CABHPR010143604.1:23830-43744 GCA_902168415.1 Peromyscus melanophrys | reverse complement strand
AGGGAGAGGAGGAGAGAGAGAGAGAGAGAGAGAGAGAGAGAGAGAGAGAGAGAGAGAGAGAGAGAGAGATTAGCAAAGAACAGTAGAAAAGCAACAAATATTACAAGCAAAAAGAAAGAAAGGAGACATTAGCAGGAAAACATTCAAAGACTGAAGAGCAGGTGTGGTAGCAACGTGCTTGTCATCTCGTCTCGTCTCCTAAGGTAGGAGGACTGCTTAAGCCCAGGAAGCGACAATCAGCCTCAACACCATGACCAGCTGGTTTATACTCTTGCTGCCTGCCACACATTCCTGGTTAGGTGGACTCGAGCTAAAACAACTCCCCCTTCGTTAAGTTACTTTTGATCTTGTTGGGCATTCTGTCACCACAGTAAGAAAAGTAAATAAGACTAAAATCCCAGCCATCAAATGTTGAAAGGCAGGCTGTCGGGAATTTGAGGCTAACCTGGGCAACATAGTGATTTTTAGACCAGCTTAAGCTAAAAAACAAAAAACAAACTGAAAAAAAGAAACAAGCAAAAAACACGTAAGAAAAGAAACAAACTAAAAAGGCAATTTGGCTCTGAAAACCGCTTAACTGACATTTGGAAATTAAAATACCTTGGGATACTTTCATTACATATGCTGTACTACAAAAAATAAATACTGACTTTTAGTCTGTGAATTAAAACAAAAATCATAAACCTACTGTAGGCTGCTTGTGTAAATCCAATAGTTCACGCACATGACTCCGAAGCATGTTCTGACACTTCCACATTTCATTGAGAGCTCTGTACATAGTTATAAACATGAAAAGACACATTTAACAACACTGCAAACTGTTCAACTTCATGACTTAAGCATACTATTTCTATATTCAAATATAATAATGTTAAGCAACAGTTTATTAGAACTTAAGGAGGTTTAATATTGGGCAGGTATTTTACCACTGAGAGGGATGTCTGGGTTCAAAGGATCAACTTGATCTTGCCAGGCAGGTCATAATCGACTGAAAGGAAAGCTTTAATTCTAAGCAAAGGGCGCTAGAAAGTACTGGTCTAATGAAAGGTATTAAAGCCTGGTGTACAGCGCATAAGTGGGTGGCATATAGAAACTGGAGTACACCACAGATAAATAAATGACAAAGGATTACTGAGTGCCAGAAAAACAGACCTATGAGGGATGAAGACTGCTTAAAAGAGTTAGCTGAAAGCTTCCTCCCTAAGGACTAGCTTTCTTAGTACCAGAATGTGCTATACAAGCTTCCAAGGAAGGAAACAAACCAATAGTCCTACACGGCTGTGATACCTATGAACCACAGCTAGCAAGGGTGTAATAGTTGCACTCATATCTTTTTAGTAAACAACAGCTCTCTAACTATCATTATCCTTCAACAGGAGAGACAATCATGCCTGGTTCTAGAAACCTAGCCAGGTTTGAGGTCATAAATCTTAGAGATAAAAATAGTACCACCATTTTGCTAAACTGGTATAATTCCTAACTGTATTCTAAATATTTATTTCACAGGTAAATGTAGCTTTCATCCCTCATCAAAGACACTTCTCTCTGAAACAGATGGAGGCCATTACAGAAAATAACAATCAATCAAAATGCAAAGACCAAGTGATTATTGTGACCAGCCCTAATTCACACTTCTACAACATAACCATGGTAACTGGGACTTAGGGAACATCAGACAAGGGAGTGGAAATATTATAGGAGCCAGAGGACCAGGAAATCTGGGGAGATTGTACCTCTCAGAACGGGCAGGGAAGCTTTACCAACAGTATCTCAATAGCCTGCCTAAACAAGACCTGAAAAAGGATACCACTAATAGACATGCTAACATGGAAGAGCGAAATCTCAAGGGGCCTACCCTTGACAAAGAACTATAAGCAACTAAGGAAATGTTGAGAGGGAAGAAACACTCTTCTCTAGGATTGAGCCCAATACCAAGTGGTCAGTCCTAAAATCATATACATATAAGTAATGATAAGCAGACTCAGCAGGCTGCATTTATATATTTAGGCACATGTGTGCATGTGAGTATAACACCCCACAATAAGAAGTAAAGAAAAAAAGGCCATGAATTCAAGAAGAGGTAAGGAGAGTGGGGTAAATAAATGGGTGGAGGGAGGAAAGGGAAGGAGGAAATCATGTAATCATAATTTAAAAAACAATTAAATGCCAGGCTAGGGAAATGCTCAGTGGAAAATATTTGCTATATACAAATGAAGACCTGCCTTCATATCCCAGTATGCATGGAAAGCATTAATCCATGTTAATAATCCCAACATTCTATTGTGGTGATATTTTATTTGTGCTCTAATAAATAAAACTTGCCTGGAGATCAGAGAAAAAGCCAGCTATTTTAAGTAAACATGAAAGTCATGCAATGTTAGCACTCGCCTTTAATCCTACCACTTTGGAGGCAGGGATCTGTCTGGATCTATGTGAGTTCAAGGCCACACCGGGAACAGAGACAGGTGTGGTGGCACATGCCTTAAATTCCAACATTAGTTAACCATGGAGGTCTGTACAGACATGAAGTGACAGAGGTGGACAGGAAGAGGAAGTGAAGTAGCTGGACAGAGAGCAAATCAGATGGCAGAACAGCAAGGCTATACAGGCGTGGGTAGACAGGAAGTAACTCGCTTTTGGAAGCTTCGGAGTTGGTGAGGTGAGGTTGGCTGGTGGCTCTTCCTATTCCTCTGATCTCTCTCAGGCTTTAACCCCAATTTCTGGCTCTGTGTTTTTTATTTAATAAGACCGTTAAGAAATGGGTCTATATCCTATGATGAAACGGGAAGCAGAAACAGAAGAATCCTTGGAAGCTGGAGGGCTAGCTAGCTTGGCATATACTAGGTAAACAAACAAGGTGGAAAGCAGGCCCTGAGCCCTGGCACTGTCTACTAATGCCTACATCCATGCTGCTGCACACTTGCACACAAAGACTGAAAAATTAAGAAGAATTCAAGTGTCACCAGGTATGGTGGGGGCAGGCCTGTAATCATAGCACTTAGTGTCAAAGCAGATAACTGTTAGTCTGTGTAAGCCTGGGCTACAAGAGACCCTGTCAAGACCGACAGGGAAAGAGAGAGATTACCCACCTCACACAAATCCCCTCCTTATTCCAGCTGTCAAGAACACTTCTAAGAATTATTGTGTGACTTAGATATTTACAAATAAAGATAAATGGAGGACTGACAGGCAGTGGAGTACTTGCTTAGCATGCACAAAGCTCTGTGTTCCCTCCCTAGCACTATATAAACTGTGTGTTCAAAGTGTCTGCTGTAATGCCAACATTACAGTTAAAAATTAAAGGTCATCCTAAGCTACATAGCAAGTTAAAGCCTAGCCTGGGCTACAAAAGACCCTGATGAAAGGAAGGGAGGATAAAGAAATATAAATTTTATCAATGAATAGCAGGATTTAGCCACCTAAAAGAGCCTTAGCTTCCACCATTAAGCTTTCAAAGAATGATGAGCACCTGTGTGGCCTGGGCAGGCGTCTCCATGACGGGTAAGGTGACCTGCTGACGTCCCACGCAACCTAAGCCAGAAGCTCATTTTCTAGTAAAAGGGGGACCTGTAGGACCCTGGCCCCCGTTTTGGGTAACTGTTGCCTTGCTTGCTGACCTTGACCTTGATATCCTCCCTATGCTAATTCCCTGCCAGGTTCCACCCTCCTGAATGCTTAAGGGAAGTTCCTTGTCTGTGTATCCTGCATAATGGGCGTAAACAGCTTAGATGCAAAATTGTAAAACATCAGTAGCGAACTTCTGCCCTCTGGGGTTCTCCCATTGTGCTGTAAGCCTGTATTTAAGACCTCTTCCCTCCTTCCATAACGGTATTCAGCATTAAATTTAAAAAAAAAAGAAAAAAGAAAAAAAATGATGAATAACTGCTGAAATGTCTCAAGGTCATAGCATAGCTTGTGGAATTTCTAATGAAAAGGCATAATCTCAATCCGACAAGAAAACACTGGAAGAACCCAAACTAAGGCCAAATTGTACAAAATAACTAGACAATATTTATGCAAGACTGTTCTAAAAAAATTAAAAAACTAAATATGTACTATGTAATCACAGATGGAGGAAATTTAAATACAGTAGATTATTGTATAATATTAAATTAAAACTTTTCCACAGATTTTATTTGTGTGTGTGTGTGTGTCTGTGTAAATATATGCCATGTGATACAGGCAGTTGTCGACTGCCAGATGTGGGTGCTCAGAACTGAACTCAGGACTTCTGGAAGAGCCACAACTGTTCTTAACCACTGAGCCACCTCTCCAGCCCCAAAATTTAAACTTTTAGTCATGTAAAGTCATGTTAAGAGAATATTTTTGTCCATAATAAACAGCTCTGAAACATTTAAAGGTAAAGAGCACTATATCTATAAATGTCTCTCCAACCATTAGGAAAAACACGTGTGAGTTTAGATATACTGAACAAACGACAAGGGTCAAAAGTGGTACCACCATGTACTCCGCCATGTCCACACTTTCTCATGAATCGGAAGTTGCAGTGTTTTATGCATTGTGTCTGAAGATTTAACCAAGACTTTGCTTGTGCATGCCAGCATGCCAGGCAAGATCTCTACCAATGAATTATAACCCAAGTGCAGTTGTGGGTTTTCTTTTGTTTCAGTTTTTTTGAGACAGGGTCTCTACAGAACTGTGGCTGTCCTGGATCTCGCTCTGTAGCCCAGGCTGGCCTCGAACTCACAGAGATCCACCTGCCTCTGCCTCCCGAGTGCTGGGATAGAGCCGCCATGCCTGGCACTCCAGTCCACTTGTATGCTTGTCTCTTTTCAGTCAAGATGGAGTATCTTGGTTAGCGTTAAACTCAATACGTAGCCAAGGCTGGTAGTTTAAATACGCATACACATCAATCTAGACACGACTGACTGAATACTGACATCATCATCAAAAGTACATCAACACTCAAACACACATACACCGACACAGACATGCATATATTAAAAAAAAAAAAAAAGCCCCACCTAGGAAATATATGAGACATTGAAACATAACTTACTTTACAGCATTTGGATCCAAGCTAGCATATAAATAATATAAGCATTTCATTCTCTCTTCGGTTTCCAGGTTATGGGGAACAAGATACTGAGCAAAGATTTTCTCTACCAAGAGTCTATGGAAAACAAACACACACAAAAAACAAGTACGCTATTTAAGAGGTGATAACTGAATTTAACCATTTTGTATAAAGTTACTACACCACTGGTGAGAGTTATGTGCACATAAATAATGAAAATCTTCAGTACACAGTCACTCTTTCCCTTGGGAGACTCAGTAAGTTACTTTACATCTAGTTTGTATTTGGGGCCTATTTCATTATTTGTCATAAAACATTTGTTCTAGAATGCTTGAATGTTACTCCAAAGTGAAGGGTCTTACACTGTAGCATTGGCTGTCCTTGAACTCATGGAGATCCTCCTACCTACCCTTCCTAGTGCTGGGATTGGGATTACAGGTGTGAGCACTGGTCCTGTTTATTCTCTGTCAGTTTTGGGAGAGGGAAGATTGGTACTGTTTCTTCTTTTAAAAAAATAGACCAAGTTTCATGTATCCCAGACTGACCTCAAACTTGCTATGTATAGGCCAAGCTTGCTTTAAACCTCTGCTTGAGCCTTTAAAGTGTTGGAATTATAGGTGTGTACCATCAGCCTTGTTTTCTTAAATGTCAATTCTTAAACACAAGTGTTTGGCTGTCCCAGTTCATCTTCAGAAGGCTGAAACTACAGATTATAAGTAGCACTAACAGAAAGTTATAATATCAAGGATAGCTAATTCTCTTTCCTTTTTTTTTTAATCTTTTTTGTTTTTTTTGCTAATTCGCAAAAAAACAACTAACTTCCTCTGACTGTAGTTCAGTTACTTTCCCATGCTGTCATATAGTTAAAACAAGAGGATTTCTCATCATATTACTTCCTGAAAATATGCACATTTGACTTTTCTTATCTCCAGTCTAAATTTATTATTCAATATCACTAGAATAAAATAACAGAAGAGCTATTCATTAACCAGTACAATACATATATCCAGTGATACATAAGTCATCACTCTAATTCAAGAAAACACTGCAAAATATTTCACAAAAACCAAGTATTCGTATAATTTAAAAATAGAATAATAAGTAACATTCAAGAAATGAGAAAAATTTCTCTACTGGTTGCAGCAGTTCTGCAAAAAGAACCCTAATGAGAGAGGCTCCCAAACATTGCTTTATTCAGACACTCAGTACCTAAATCCACATGATAACCCCTAAGGAGGCATTGCTGCTCCTCCTTATTTTACAAGGCTGAACTACATATAAATAAAAATAACAAGAGACAGAACGCACATTTCAGTATCTGTCCTGCCTCACTCCCAAGTCCACACACTTTACTACTATAATGCTACTTACACTCTTGGGAAGACTCATACTTAAACACTCTATGTACAAATATAGAGAAAATTATTTCTATATTTAGAAATGAATTATATAAAAATTAAATAGAAGTATTTAAAAATGAAAAGCAGTTTTAATAAAATAGTAGACTCACTTGTCATCGATGCTATTCTGATAATAGATGTGAAGAAGTTTGTCTTTTATCCAGCTGACTTTCTCTGCGGCTTCCTTTCCTGCTTCCCCGTGAAGACAGTATTTCTTATAAAGCTGAGCCAGCCCCATCATGGCTTCTTTTCTTACTCGCCACTAGAAAAAGAGCACTTCTGAGAGGAGCCAGACACCAGAGCTATCTCCAAATCGACAAACCTGCAAAGGCTGCACGAGGCTACGCAGCAGCTGCTGTGTGCATTCACAGCAGCACAGTGGACCCTCTCATCAGCAGCTCTGCCCAATTCTTTGACTAACCATCTGAAAACTCTTCCTGGTAAGGTATCAGCTACTTCATAAATTTTCCAGGGCAGTACTGCTACATGACCTACCAATTTTTTTAGTTCTTCCTCAAACAAAGCAAAGTACAGATTTCATTCAATTCTTTAAATATTGATGTGAACAAAAGGTTAAAATAAAAAGCATAAATTAAATAATTCATCCTATACACAAAAGGCTACAATGCTTTAGTTCGTAATCATATACCCTTGAGCTTAACTGTGATTAAGAACAAAGTTCAGTATCAAGAATTCTGGAAAAACGAAGTTGAGAACCTTTTTGCTTATCTTTAGTGAACTTACTCACTTTGTAGATTAAAGCAAATAATGGGGCTAGTGAGGTGGTTCACTTGCTGCCAAGCCTGGTGACCTGATTTCAATCCTGGGAGCTACATGAACTCCTCAGATGTCACATGCACACACATACACCAATAATAACAAAAAAAATTCTTTATAAAAAAAAAAAAAGTATGGGGCCTAGGAATGTAGCTCAGTTAGAAGAGTGCCTGCCTAGCACGCTCAGAGCCAAGATTTGGTTCCCATAGTTGCACACCTGGACTCCCAACACCAAATGGGTAGAGACAAGAGAACCAGAAATTCCAGACCATCTTTAGTGGTGATAGCTAGCCTGGGCTATAGCAGAACCTGTCCTTATTTATTATTTATTTACATATATGAGTGTTTTGTCTGTGTGTATGTACGCATACCAGAAGAGGACATCAGATCCCATAGGATTACAGTTATAGACAGTTGGGAGCTGCCATGTGGGTACAGGGAATTGAGCTCAGAACCTCTGGAAGAGGAACCAATATTCTTAACCACTGAGCCACTTCTCCAGCCTCAAGACCCTGTCTTTAAAAGATTTTAAAAAAATAAATAAATAAAAAAAATAAAAGAGGCCATGCATGGTAGTGAACACTTTTAATGCCAATATTTAGGAGGCAGAGGCAGACTGATGTCTGTAGGTCTGAAGCCAGCCTGGTCGAGTTTTCCAGGACAGCCAGGGCTCCAAGAAAAAAAAAAAAAAAAAAAGAAGGAAAAAAGAAATGTTTGTTTTAAAAAGGGGAAGAGAAAAGAAAACATTTTAGTTGATTTTAAGTCAGTATTTTCTCTTAAGTGTTTGAATAACTTTGTTAGCCTACTGAATGTGTGGAATGAAACTCAGAAATGTGAGCAGTGAAACCTAAGATTATTTCCTGTTCTCCCATTTTCCAGAAGAGAAAAGTGTGAAAATGGATGCAAAAAAATAACTTGAGCCAGGCGGTGGTGGCGCACACCTTTAATCCCAGCACTCGGGAGGCAGAGGCAGGCGGATCTCTGTGAGTTCGAGGCCAGCCTGGTCTACAAAGCCAGTTCCACGAAAGGCGCAAAGCTACATAGTGAAACCCAGTCTCAAAAAAAACTTAAATAAATAAATAAATAAATAAATAAATAAATAAATAACTTGAGATCAAAATCCTAAACTAAAAAATGTGTAGTAAATGATATGATCAGATCATGCAGCCAGGTGGAATAATTTATTTACCCTTTCCTGAAAATATGAGATAAACATTAATAAGAGCAGTATTTTTCTCTAAGGAAGAAATGTCACACTAGCCATCCATAGCCTTGATAGGTAATAAGTCAAGGAGAAAGAGGAGATTTAGTAACGTGAACTCACCACAACATGAGAATTTAAATTTAGACAAAAACAAACACCAAACCACAAAAGTTTTAATTATTGACACCATTAAACATGTTAGTGTCCTTTTCTTTCTCAACATCTGTCCCATGAATATTTTGAAAATAAGGAGATAAAGACCACCTCTGGTGCCATGTCAAAACGTACTGGTATACTCTGAAACCACACCTAAATTATGCATTTCTAGAAAGTAGTAGTTTTACCAAGAATGTCAAATGAACCAGTATACAATAAAGCAATTCCTGCTTTAAAAACAAAACAAAAAAACAACAACAAAAAAGACTCTTTCTTTCTTTTTTTTTTTTTTGCTACAGGCCACAGGAATATATTTTAAGAACTGAGCTGGTTATGGCAAAGTCACTACCTGAAGGGATCAAGGAATTCCTTCAGAGAAAGCCAAATTCCAGGTAGCTTTTGGTGTTATTTGGCTTGTTAATATCAGCTGTCTTCTGTTATGAAAATCATGTGTGCCTTCAAGTTTTCCCAAATGATTTTTCCCTAAGAATTGCTAACAGTGTGGAGTGATCACTCTCTGGACATACACATTCAAGGTATTTGGAGAAAAGCCTCAGGAAAGGCTTCCTTCCCCCCAGCCGATCCATTCCTCCCCTTTTAGCACTGGAATCAGATATCGCCCTTAGCCACTTTCAAGGACTAGCAGTAATAACAGTCTCCTGACTTAAGGTAAATTCCACAAGGAGACACCATCCAGGTCAGGCGGACCTTAAGTAACAGCTTTACACAATTTAGCTTGGACTCTCCTTTCTTACAGCCTTACTAACTTTATAGACCTCTAACTCCTTACCTAACCACTTCTTGGAATATTTAGATAACCTTCTGCGCTAACAGCTATGCTCACCAGAACCCCAGTTCAAGCCTCCCTGGAATTATTGTCATTGGCAGCATCCGGCCAGGACTATCCATAGACAGAGGATAGTACCTTATCAGAGATATCTCTGTACTCTCTAAGCACAGACTTAAGCGTCCAGACTACCCATTTGAGAAGGCCTGGCGGATGTGTTAATTAAGCTTAACTTCCTCCTTTCCCAAACCTTACTTCTAGTTCCAGATCTCCCTTTAACTATCACCAGAGGCATCTAGCTGTACACAGGTTAGCGACCAAGCACACTTCCCCCCACCCTGCAGAAAAATGGAGCCACAGGAAAAAAGAAGACAGTTTTATTTTCTCCCATTGACCTAGCAACTTATGGATTATTAACATTTTCTACCAATCACGTTTAAGATTACAGTTGAGTACATAAGATCCCTCTTCTTAGATATTACCTGAATTTAGCCTCTAGTTAATTCATTTCCCCATTAGTCACTTCCCTTTGAGGTTGCAAATGATAATTAACAATTACTGCCCCTCTTTGTGATTCTTATCACCCCTCTGTTTGACCCTGGAAGCCTGGCTTTGCACTGCCAAGGGATAACTGCTTGTAAGTGTATATATATCAGGACGCCCAGGGCACAGGAGGACGGAGAAGATTTGGAAGAATAAATGACTGGACTAAGAGCTCTGTGTGCTGAGATTCTATTTCCTGAAAATAGTCCTCGCCGTTCGTAGTTCTCTCTCCTCAGCCCCTGGGATGTATAACACTAAGGCTGGTCCCTCTAATATTATACAAGATTTTTTCTTTTGGTTTTTTGAGACAGTGTCTCTCTGTGTAGTTCAGGCTGTCTTGGAACTCACTTTGTAGACCAGAGATGCCCCTGCCTCTTCCCCCCAATTAAAGGCCTACCTACGACACCACACCTGGCTAAGTCTGGCCCTGTCTTAAGGCTGACCCAACTCTTCTTCATCAACGACTGTGACTGTTCACAGCACAACCCTTCCTTGGCAGCCACATCTCTAACTGCACCCAGTGACAGAAACAGCAAAATAACTAACCACAGATCCATTTCTGCTTAGCATAGCAGGCACTGTGCAAACCGCACTTCCTTAGTAAATATATGCTTTCAACTACATGAATGATACATCCAGCTAAGTCATGCAAAATATAAATAACAAGTAAATGTACATAACCAATGACTTGCCTTTTGCAGAGTAAAATGTGCAGAAAATCAAATTATTTCATTTACCTATTTTTTCTTTACATAAGAATACTAGGGCGGGAGGGGGGAGAAAGGGGGAATCTATGGCTGATATGTAAAGTTGAATTATATTGTAAAACAAAATAAAATAAATTCAAAAAAAAAAGAATGCTGTAAGAAACATCCACTCCCTTGGAGCTGGAGAGATGGCTCAGCAGTTAAAAAAAAAAAAAAAAAAAAAAAAAAAAAATCACTGGCTGCTCTTCCAGAGGACCCAGGTACAATTCCCAGAACCTACATGGCGGCTGACAACTGTCTGTAACTCCAGTACCAGGGACCCAATACCCTCACATAGACATACATGCAGGCAAACCACCAATGCACATAAAATAAAAATAAATTATTAAAAGAAAGAAAAATCCGCCGGGCATTGGTGGTGCACGCCTTTAATCCCAGCACTGGGGAGGCAGAGGCAGGCGGATCTCTGTGAGTTCGAGGCCAGCCTGGGCTACCAAGTGAGCTCCAGGAAAGGGGCAAAGCTACACAGAGAAACCCTGTCTCGAAAAACCAAAAAAAAAAGAAAAAAAAAAAAAAGAAAGAAAGAAAGAAAGAAAAATCCATTCCCATAATATGAAAAAAGATTCAGAATCCAACATACTTATTCATCAAGATAAGCAAAGACTATGCATATGGAGGCAGGCAGATCTCTGCAAGTCTGCAGTCAGCATGTTCTACAAAGTTCCAGGACCTACACAGTGACAACTTGTCTCCAACAGAAGTGTGTGTACACGAAACATAAAAACCCACAGTTTGTACATTTAGTGTTATTCTGATATCCAAAGAAAAGCTGCAATTGGTGGTATAATACCAGACACACTTGTCAAACAGTTTGAACACAGTAAATCAGGAAAGAGCAACACTCCCAGATCTTACCCGTTTATCCAGTGTCCTTTCCCTGACAAAGCCAAGTAACTGGTCATTTACTAAGGTAAGGTCTCTTTTGGCAGCTGTTATTATAGTGACAATGACATCATGACGAATGGCTTCTTCTGGATCATGTGACCTAACTTTCAAATATTCTATAATTAAAAAGAAAGAGTTAAGCTATATGTTAGTTATAAAAGTGTTTATGATTCAAAATGATAAAAAGACAAAAGCTTTGTCTGTATGAAGGATGAAGTAAAAATTACCTATAAGACATCACTAAGTAGCCTTTCCTACTCACAAAACTATACTTATTACTTCAGAGCACATCTTAAATAATTTTTTTGGTAGAAGGTCAAATGACAACACAGTACCAATTTTATAGCATGGAATTTCATTTATAAATTAAAAGACTTAAAAAAGAATACAAATGTTCATAAGACAAATGATATATATAAAATCATATAATAACAAACAGAATGACCTTTTAAATTTCTAAATCAATTATAATACAAATAAAATCAAAACAAAAAAGGTATTTCTTCTGTTTTTAATAAATAACAGCATGTTCATGAAAGCTTTTTATGTGCTACTGCCAAATAGGTAGGTTTAAATACTTTAAATTGAATAATGAAAAGTTACAATCTAAACTAGAAAATAGCCTCTTTTTTCTGCACATATTAGGTATGTTATTATATTTAATAATGTAGATGTATTTTGTATCTAACTCTAATGTCATAAGGCTTATATTATCTCAACATATGATTTCTAAAAAAATTACAAATGACCAATACATGAATGTTTATTTTATTTTACAAAATTTTATCTTATTAACAGGAAATAATTTCCTAGTCCACAAAGTAGACATGAAGCCATCCTAGAAGCAAATCCTTTTTGGAAAATAGAATTAGGTACTGGCCACATCTGAAATGTTTTGTGAGCAATATGTGTAATAAACCAGGGAGCTTACCTGTGAGATCCTTTGCTAAATCCGGGTGGTTCATCAAACAGTGACTGGCAAATTTCACACTTTCTAATCTCACAGGAACATGAATATCATTAAAGCTAAGTGGAAAAAGATTGCTAAATATTAATAAGGCAGTATTAATTATTTTCAAATAAATAACATGAAAGTGTTTATAAATGACAATGATTACTGAGTAGAAACTGTGTTAATTATACTGATAGCTAATGTGTTTTATGGAAAACACAGAAAACTGAGCGTAGTAGCCCACACCTTTAATCTCAGCACTCAGGAGGCAGAGAAGGGTGGACAAGGACAGCCTGGTCTACAGAGTGAGCTTAAGACAGCCAGAGGTACCTAAGAGAGACTCTGTCTCAAAGAAAAGAAAGAAACAGAAGATACATAATTCTATAGAAACATTTTTGCAAGCAGTATGTGCTTACCATGCTGACACAAAAACTACCATAAACATATTATCCAACTCAGACAACAGATTTTGCACACTAAAATTATTAAACTTGAAATTTTGCTACAAAATAGAAAATACTCAGAACACACTCACACACTCCACAAGACACATTCACGCCAAAGTGTTACAATGAACAAACAAACTTCCTTCATAAATACTTTGCTCCACAATTTATTCTAAAAGGAAAATTATAACACAGACATCAACAGAGCCAACAAATATCAATTAATGTTTTGGTATATGTAATCTTAATCAAGTGGACTCTGAGACCATGAAAATTTGAAAGTTATGTTTTCTTACCGCCCGAGAAAACACTGCCAAAGAGGCCGATTCTGTGTTGCTAAATCTGAATCTTTCGAGCCGAACAATTTAGCTAGAAGCCGAACCACAGCTAATCGCTCTTCACCATCGTTGCTCTACAGAGGAAAGACACAGTGAAGGGAGGCTGCACTTTACTTCCCAAATAGAAACAATTTTATATTTCAACTATTATGATGAACAACATGAAATATTACAAGCTTTTGTTTACTTTGAGTAATTTTGCCTGATTCTATGTTAGATTACATGGCTCTCTGACCTTCTTACATCTTCCCCTTTGATAATTTATGCCTACTTTACAACTTATTTGCAAATTATACATTGACTATAAAGACTTTGTACAAATATAAGCATTGTATTAAATCTTTACATTGTCTAAGGCTTCAAGCAAAATGAAACAATGTTGAGCAATAACAGTGTTTAGTACATCCAAAATTTACTAGTTAATCCAATTTAACCTTTTAAGAAAAAATTAATGTGAAACAGTAGAGTAGAAGGAAATTTTGTATTACCTGTGAGTGACTACATTTAAAGATCCATAGTTGTTTCAATTAATGTGAAATTTTACAACTATCAACTACTAACACCAAACTGCTAAGTTGACCTAAAGCCCTTACTGTAAATTTCCTATGTTCCTCAAGTGAATTTGGAATGGCCTTCTGGTGTAAAATGGTTTCTTATTGCTGATACACAGATTGATCTAAGTCACAGTAAAATATTATCTCATGGATATAAGTTGAATTGACAATATCCATTTTAATTAATGAGTGGAACAAAGATTAACAATTTTTACATTAATAGTTTATCAATTATTTTTCTAATATTATTTATTTAGAGTATGACTGTATGTGCATCCTAATATACTGATTTGGCATAACAATGATTAAACCTATTACTTATACAATAAGTAAAATTAATTTAGTATCTACTTAAATATGAGTATTATTTGACATCAAAATACTGGCTATTATAGATTTCAAAGACAACACTACTTTTCTACCTCCATGTCACTATGTTTATCAGTAGATAACAACCATGCACGTTGTGATGTCATCAAGCTAACCAAGATAAACTGAACTCATATCGCTTCCTTTCTAATTTTCCTGTGAACCTACGGTACCTTCAGTTTGAATTCCAGCTGTGGCATGACAGACAACAATAAATGAGGATCTATAGCGAAAAGTTCCTGAATCAGATCAAATACATGTTCAGACAGATCACTGACCGACGATCTTCCCAGCACCAGGACTTGATTGAAAAACTATAGGAGACATTACAATAAAGAATGTGTTATTTTACTTGAAAAACAAAAAAACAAAAACTTAGGCAATTTTCCATAGATAGACATGCAAAGAAAACTGTGACTGAGTGTTACACGTAAAACGGAAAGGAACAACAGATTAGCCACTGAATTACTAACATGTAACAACAGTTATCTAAACAAGAAAAAACTTCCAAACATTACCAAATCATGAATTAAAACACTGATTATTGGCTGTGTTTCAAATAAGGATGACATTTCTGAAAACCTTCATTTTCATTAAAATAAAACAATTTAGACATCATATATAATTCATTATAGGGACACTTACAAAGCAATCACTCAGTAGTGAAAAAAAATTTAAAGTCTCGCCGGGCGGTGGTGGCGCACGTCTTTAATTCCAGCACTCGGGAGGCAGAGCCAGGCGGATCTCTGTGAGTTCGAGGCCAGCCTGGGCTGCCAAGTGAGTCCCAGGAAAGGCGCAAAGCTACACAGAGAAACCCTGTTTCGAAAAACCAAAAAAAAAAAAAAAAAAAAAAAAATTTAAAGTCTCAATCTGATTTCTAATTTATTCTATTTTTCCTATGAGTTCAGTAATAAATATTTTAAGGTAGGCTTTAAGTTTGTGTGTTCTTTTGTTTTATATATCTAGTGGAAACCAAATACATTTTGACTAGGATAAAAATAAAGGTTGAAGACACAAGTTAGATGATAATTTAAAAATGGTTCAGCAATTAAAAGAATGCACTACTCTTGCAGGACTCAAATTTACTTCCCAAAAATCTGTAAGTGTGGCTCATAACTGCCTGTAACTCTACTTTCAGGTGATGTGATGCCGTTTTCTGACCTTCTCCAAAAGAAATTAATCGCACTCATGAGCACCCCCAGAGAGGCTTGGATACACTAAAAGAATAGTGGAGGAGAAAAAGAATATTTAATATCTAGAGTACAAAAAGCATCACAAGTGACCTACACACACACATACGTACACACACACCTCCTATATATATATGAGAATGTTTGTTACTTTTTATAGATTTCATTTGTGTGTGCATATATTCTGAGTATATGGCCATGGAGGCCTGAAGACAGCATGAATCCACTGGATATAGAGTTATAGGCAGTTGTTGTGTGCTGCTAGACATGGGTGTTGGGAAGGGAATTTTGGGTCCTCTGAAGAACAGCAAGCACTCTTTACCACTGAGCCATCTCTCCAGCCAGGAACTAGATTTCAAAATGTTAAAAACACAGTTCTATGCAAATCAGCATTTGCTTCTGACATCACAAAGTTATATGTATTTCTTTAGAAAGCAAGATAAATTATGAGTCAGAAAAATTTTCATGTTTAATATGGGATCTTTGAAAAGAATAAAAAGTCTTAAAATAAAGCCCCATTTCAGCAGTAAAGAGCACTGGCTCCTCTTACAGAGGATTCAGGTTCCATTCCCAGAACTCACAGGGCAGCTCTCAACCATCTGTGACTCTAGTCCCAGAGGATCTGATGCACTCTTTTAATCCCTATTGATACCAGGAACATACATGGTACACAGACATATATGTAGTCAAAACACCTATACATAGAAAATAAAAGAATGTATGTATACACACAAATAAGCATGGGATGATACTTATGGAAGTGTATCTGAACCTACTAATGGCTATTTCTGAGAACTGAGAAGAGGACATTAAAGGTAACATATCAAGTCTTAATTTAATAACAGACATAGCAATTTTATACAATTTAAATTAATAATCTCTCTTTTATTTATAAGGAGGTAATTCCACAATAGATAGTGTTGGGTTCTCAAAGATGACCTGTAAAGGAAAACACTGATAAAACCTTTAATACAAGGCAATAAGGGAAGTGAGTATGTGTCAACTTGTATCTATTTGTATTACTAATAAAAAGCTAAAATATAGAGCTAGACATAAAAGACAATAGATGTGCATGAGTAAATTTGTAAAAGAATTACTATTTTAAGGTAGCAAAATTATAATTTTTTTTTTTTTTTTTTTTGAGACAAGGTTTCTCTATATAGTTTTAGTGCCCAATCCTGGATCTCAATCTGTATATAGACCACAGAGATTCGGCTGGCTCTGCCTCCCAAGTGTTGGGATTAAAGGCATGTCCATTACAGAAATTAACTTATGCACATGCTTGTATATGTGCATGTGGTGGGAAAGGGGGGGTGAATGTCAATGTTTTTGTTTTGTTTTTTCCCCCAAGATAGGGTTTCTCTGTATAGCCCTGGCTGTCTTGGAACTTGCTTTGTAGACCAGACTGGCCTTGAACTCACAGAAACCCACCTGCTTCTGCCACCCAAGTGCTGGCATTAAAGGCATGCGCCACCACCATCCAGTTATCAATAAATTTTTAAAAATACTATTTATAAGGCTAAAAGCTGCTCTCAAAACTGATGAGCTTAGTTTGATTTCCCAAGACATGATGGAAGAACAGAACTGATCCTACAGGTTATCCTCTGAGCCCCAGCTCCCCACAACACACATTACCTTTTAAACACATATTTATAAACATCTACTAAAGAAGAAACAGAGTTTTAGAAGAATGACCCAGAAGACACAAAGAGAAAAATGTATACAGATAAAGACACAGATCTCTGAGGCCAGCCTGATCTATCTCTATAGAAAGTTCCAGGCCAGCCAGGGCTACATAATGAGACCCTCTTTCAAAAGGAAGGGAAAAGATACAGAAACAAAATGAAAGTTTCACATATTTGGGAGGGATATGACAACTGAACACTGATGCAGAAGAAGGGGTGAAAATGTAGTCAGATTTTAAAGTCATTTTATAGTTTTGCTACATTTCTCTAATTGTGGACACATTTACATGTAAGTTTTTATATTTTATTTGAATACAACTGTTTACATAAGAAATATATCTGAAAAAAAGAGAAAAAGAAAAAAGAAGAAAGAAAAAAAAGGAAAAAAATATATCTGTATATGAATGATTCTAATCAATCTACATAATACCCCAAGAATCACAGAGTTCTGAAATGAATGTATACAGAAATACATACATTGGCAATGCATGCTTCAATAGTCTGGACTGTCCTTTTCAGCAGGACTTTTGCAAGGTCGAAGGACTGTTTATTTAAGTTCTGAAAAACAAATCATGTAAAGCTACAAATGAATTGGTGAATTGATGAGACAGAATCATTTGAACAGTTAAGTACTTCAAATCTACCAAAATACGAAAAAAGTTAAGTGAACTCCATTCAAGGTTTTACACAGAAAGTGCCAGCCAAATGAACTCAACAAATCAAACACTGTAATACATTAGACAGGCAACCAAAGGTTCAACCTATATAAAGCTTTCCTGAACTAAAACAGATGTCAAGGTTTTTGAGTTGATATGTTAGCCAACATGAACTCACTACACATATTATCCTAAATACATGCTCCTTCCCCAACCCAAATGCTAACTTGTTCACTGTTGAATCAACGTGTCTTTGAAGAAAAGTCCTGGGGATGTGATTCAGTGGTATAGTAGACCAATCATCTACCATTTATGAGGGCCTAGATTCAAATTCCTAAACCACAAAAAGGAAAGGGTAGGGAAGGCACTGGCTGGCCTGGAACTTATACATCAAGCCGGCTTCAGAGATCTGCCTGCCTCTGTTTCCCAAGCGAGTGTAGTAAAGGTGTCTCACACCTAGATCATTTTTCTGAAATGATGATTACTATGCTTCCCTAAGTCCTAATGTATTACAACCCATTAAAGGACCTAAGAAAGATGGTGGCCATGGCATATATTTAAATTTTAAAAATGTATTGAGAAAATTATTGTTTTAAAGAACACTTGTCAACATCTCTCTACTATGAAACAGATTCAATCTTATTCATCTATTACCTCTCAAAAACAAACTAGAAACACATTTCTGAGGCCCATGGTTGACAGCATTGGCCTCTCTTACAGAGGATAGGAGTTTGATTCCCAGCACCCACATAGTGTCTCACAACTGTCTTTAACTCCAGGCCCTTTTCAGGCCTCTGTGGACACTGGAAACACACAGTGCACAGATATACATGCAGGTTAAAACATTCATACACATAAAAAAAAGCAAATTAAAAACTTTTAAATATTTTAAACAACGTATCTAAAGATAATGGCTGTAAGACTGTGACTCATTCTAGGGTCAGAATAGGAATTATTATATAAAATTGCAAATGGTCAAAAGCCAGGAACTGATTTATTTAGGTAAACTGATCTTTAATATCTTGATACTATACAGACCTTGTGTGCAGGAATGAGGTTGATAAGAATAGAATCCAGTAATTCTTGAGTAACTCCATCACCTTCCATGATGATAGAACTCATCAAATCTAACATGTGCATTTGTACCTTCTTATTGTGGCTATTGCTAAAAAGAAGGGAAAATAATTAAGACATATAGAAAGACAAAGTTCCCTGGGGTCTATTTTCTTTCATACACTTGTTTGTTTACTGGTGACAAGGTCTTGCTACGTAACCTAGGAAACTTGGGTTGCACCTCCTCACCCTAAGTGCCACCATGACAGTTAAAATTTCCAGTTTAAAGCAATAATCTTAGGACCTAGAGGCAAAAGGCCTATAATCCTAGTGACTCGGGAGACTGAGAAGGGTAAATCATAGCTTAAAGGAGCTGAACAAATAAAAATAAGCAAGATTCTCTCTGGGAGAGAGTAAGAATGGGAAATATAGCTCAGTGGCAGACCACTTAGCACACAGGAAGCCCCAGATTCAATCACAGTACAACATAAACAATCTGAGGTGCTAAAGGATTTTTACTTGAGGGAACCATGCTGACAACGGCAAAGAAATTTCAGCTGTCATATTTACTCCCCCTCAAAGCCTCCTGTGATAACTGAATCATATTATAAAGTACTCTAAACAAACATCACCCTAATTTCTAATGAAGTATTCTCCACAAGTCACTTACCCATATACACTCACATACTCACAATAAAGAAATCCTTTAAAATGTAGTCTACAAAATGATGTAACTATATTCTATAGTATACAGAAGTTTAAAACAAAATTGAAATATTGAATTATCTAAAGTGTTTTAAAATTTTTCTTGAAACAACAACAAAAAAATAATTAACTCATCTAGCATTTAATGATGAAAACATAAGCTTTTAAAAGTTCGGGGGGGATATTTGTCACACTGCTATAGTTTTCTACAATGTTTAGAAAGATAGTCCTTTCGTGTGTACTCTCCAAAATATCTTACACACTTTACAAATCACCAACTGGCACAATTCTCAATGTGTCACTGTCTAGTGTTTGCGGCAGGGGAATGAGTTGAAGAATACAGATATTAAGCTTGATGAAAAACACACACACACACACACACACACACACACACACACACACACACACA
>CABHPR010143604.1:0-23820 GCA_902168415.1 Peromyscus melanophrys | reverse complement strand
ACACACACACACACACACACACACACACACACACACACACACACACATATCTGAGTGCTTGGTTCTCAGATCCATATATCCTCAAAGGAAGGAAAGGAAGAGTACAAGGAAGACAGATGAAAGAGACTGAAAAATTTTTCCTGGCCAAGCTTGGCGATGCATGCCTTTAATCCCAGCACTTGGGAGGCATTCATTTATTTACTTATCCAAAAATTCATTTCATTTTTTAATTTATTTTAGGTCTGTTTACATGTATATGTGTGAGTGTATACCACATGTGTGTGGGCACTCATAGAGGTCAGAAGACGATGTCAAATCCCCTTGGAGCTGGAGTTATAGGTGTCAGCATTTAGGCATCTGTACTGGCCTATCCTTAGGGTCCCGACAGGATATATTCTCAGCTGCAGCCACTAAGAGCACCTCCTCTATGCATTCACTATAAAAGGCATCTCTGTCTCTTTCTCTTCCTTCTCTCTCATCCCCAGGGACCGGTCTCTGCCCCTTCTCTCCCCTCTTCCTATAAACCTCCCACGTGAGCCCTGATGTGACTCCTTCCCACTGTTTTTAAAACACAACAGTAGGCAGCTGTGAGCCACCTGATGTAAAATAAACTTGAGTCCTCTGATAGAGCTGAAAGTATTCTTAACTACTGAGCCATCTTTTTCTTGTCCAATATTTGTTTTGTTTTGTTGTTGTTGTTGTTGTTTTATTTTCTGAGACAGGGTTTCTCCGTGTAGCCCCAGCTGACCTGGAACTAGCTCTGTAGATCAGGCTGGCCTCAAACTCAGAGATCTACCTACCTCTGCCTTTCAAGTGCTGGGACTAAAAGCATGTATCATCATGCCCAGAATTTATTGTATTTTTAAGATAAAATTTCATTCTGTAGTCCAGGTCTGGAATCCACTGCTGTAGCCCAGGCTAGCCTCAAACTTGTGACATTCCTTCCACCTCAGCCACTCCAGTGCTGAACAGACCGATCTCTGTGAATTCAAGGCCAACCTGGGCTACATAATGAATTCTAGGCCTGCCAGGGATACCTGGTAAGAACCCGTCTCAAAAACAAATTTTAAAGATTTCACCAATCCGAGTCAGTAAACTTACAACTTTACTTGCAGCTGGATGCAGTAACAAGAGTGATGTGCCCTATATCTGAAACAACTAAAAACTGAGTAAAATATATAAACAATAGTGTTCTGATATTGGTTATCATGGACACACTGATGAAGGAAAAAACAGCACCTTATAACTTTCACAGTTCTCAGTAAGTTAAGAGGCGGTTAGCCCAGGGAAGACAGCCCTAGTGGACCCTAATGGTTCTTCCTGGAGTGCACACAGAATAAGGCTTATAGAGTTGAGTAATCAGTGAGCAAAGAATTACTCAGAAATCAAACTCAAAGAATCAAGTGTTTGATGATCATCACATGCAGGTGAAAAAATTCCTTGTATCTGGAGAATGAATAACCTTTGGACTTTCTATGAGAGTTTGGAAGAGTAATCAAAAGAAGATACACCCGGAGTCTATAAACTCAAGGAGCCCCAAGTACAAAACCCAAACCAAACCAAATCTACAATATATCCTAACCAAATTTCCTGAAGTGAATTAACCAAAAAAAAAAAAAAAAGGCTTCGAAGTAGCTGGAGTAGATGTTTTTTGGAGAAGATTATAGGAGGAGGAACAAATCAGTAACTTCACAAGTTGTTGGAGATAGTAATCAAATTTTAAAAGGTAAGCCTATGAAATGCTGGTACAATGCAAACAGTGGTTACAAACTGTTCTTTTTAAATTATTACTCTTTTTTTGGTGTGTCTATGTGTATACATTCACAGTGTACAAATACCTATTACAGCATGTGTTAAAGACAGGACAAACTCAGGTGTCAATCCTCAAGAGCCACCAACTTTTGAGGGCAGTAGTGGAGTCTCTCCCTGTGACTCAGCAAGCAGGCTGGTTGGCTAGAGAGCACTTAGTTCTGCCTGCCTCTACTTATCCAGCGTTGAGATTACCAGCATGTGCCACGGAACCTGGCTTTTCTCCAGAGGTTCATTCTGCGGTTCAAACTCAGGTCCTCATGCTTGTGCAACAAACACTTGCCAACTGAGTCATCTCCCCACACAGTGTTCCTGTGTCTCACAGTACAACGATGTTCCGTCCACGAGGAACCATGGATGGACTAGCTGACCAATCCTTTAATCTGGGTTTGCCTATACAATTTGCTTAGCCAATCAGACAGAAGCTACTAAAGGATTACCAAGTTCTACTATGCAGAGCTTGCCTTTCTTGACAATTCTGAAGCCTATTCAGTGTATGAAGATGCTGGGGCCAGCCTGTTGGGTGATGAAAAACGCGATTTTATTGTTCCATTATTTCAACCAATTGCCAGGTGTCCTGTTAAATAACTACAGACACAGCAGAGAATACAGACCAGACAAACTTCCAAGCAGAATCATGGGCTGG
Organism: Peromyscus melanophrys; assembly: GCA_902168415.1. Classification (NCBI taxonomy): domain Eukaryota; kingdom Metazoa; phylum Chordata; class Mammalia; order Rodentia; family Cricetidae; genus Peromyscus; species Peromyscus melanophrys. The sequence goes on along the minus strand of CABHPR010143604.1, from coordinate 21,365 downwards.
AAATTACTTCTCATACTATCAAGTTCCTAGTATGTTTTGTTATACATAAAAAGTTAATTAATATAAAAGTTTCTATCACTTATTCCAATGGCTTGCTGGCAGTAAAAATGAGACAGGAAGCTCTTAAGATCTAAATGTTTTAGCTTCTAACTTCGGACTAACCAAATCTGTCTACTTTAGGTTCAATACCAAATCTTCATCATACCAAAGGAGAAAGGAAAAAGTTCTAGAAATATACTCTCTAATATGCAACCTTGCAGAGCCATATAATGAAAGGTTAATTTTTTTGGATACAATGAATTAATAAAATGAATTTCAATTGCCTTTTCCTACATATTTTAATGTGGTAGAGAATTTAAAATTAACATATTTGCATATAATACTTTAAGACACATCTCACAGATGTTGGGTATGAACAAATAATCTAGACTGAAATCAGTTTGGACTCACCTGTCTCCTGACCAGTAACTATACTGATTTTTTTCTTCTATTAGTTTCTCTATTCTGTGAAAATTTGATTTAAGCAATGTATATGACTTTCAAGAGTCAGGGCTATAGTTCAGTGGTAGAGCATTTGCCTAGTATCTTGCAAGTGTGAGACCCTAGATTCCATCCCGACAGTTTCACAAAATATATGTTACATATATGCATGCATATATACCTCCATCCAAAAAAGTAGACAGTATCAAAATTAGTAAGTAATGGACTAATCTGCTCTTTTCTACATCAATGATGCACAGAAAGTACTTGACTGTTTCATGTCTTATGCCATTTACATTACAATGATGCCACTGTTTCTACTGGGTACGTTTATTCAAAACAAGGTGTTTTTAACCTCCCTTTGAGTTCTTTGAGGCCCAAGAGTGTCCTTGCATCCCATAACACAGACTATTTCCATTGCTCCTGATTGTCCACTATAACTACCACTGGAGACAAATATACTTTGGCTGAAAGTTTAGAGAAATCAAGTTGGCACTGACAGGAAAACTTCCACCTAGTAGCTAGCTTTCATAGTGGCAGAAGGTACTTACTATACAAGCAGCTGGGAGAGAGAAATCACCTATGTTATTATACAGTGGTGAGTGAACTCTGAACGCTACAGAACTGACAAGCCCCACAGCTACAATCGTGAAGTGAAAATTAGGAGGGTAGCCAACCACCTTCTGATTGAGGCCTGTTCCACGGGAGAGACTACATGCCCAGTATACTAAACTCATGGGCCATGGGGATGATTGGTGATGAGAACCTACTCCCGTTGTTTTGCTAAATGGATATGTGGTCAAACCATGTCCTAATGTTCATGTTGATAGCCATAGGTCAGTGCTGCTCTAAACCTTGGCCAGAGAAGCGTCTAAAGTAGACAATAGTCAATGCAGATTCATAACTGGTCAAAGTACTGAGAATAAGTGTTGTCTGAGCCCCAGCTGTAAATGAAATACCTATACCATTCACTGCCCTCTCCAACCGAGACCTGAGGAAGAACACAGAGGAGGGATGGAAAGGATCTAAGGGCAGGAGGGAGAGGAGTGCTGTGGACACTATCTTCACAACACGGCACGGCCACCGCACCGATCAACTCACTCTCTATGGTTACCAGCACAAGATCATGCCAACAAAAGACTTAAATGTTCCAGCAGGAAGTACTAGCAGGACTCGGGGGATTACTGGGGGGTGGGGGTGGGGGTGGTTAAAAAAGGACAAAAAGTGGGTATCCTGAGGGTGAATATGATCAATGTATATATGTACACAATTGTCAATTTTTTTTTAAACTCCAAGGACTGTTTTATGATCCTCTAATGATATTTAGCCTCAAACACATAAAAAGACACGGAAAAGTAACCAATTAATCTATACCATAAATTTAAAAGGTAGTGTAACATCAGGCATCCTGGCTCAATCCTAATAATCCAATCACTCAGTAGGCTAAGGCAGAAGACTACTACAAGTTTGAGGCCAACCTGGCTACAGAAGTTCAAGGTCTCAGAGATACAAAGTAGCTCCTGTCTCATAATTAAAACAATGGTAAGGACAGCTTTCAAAAAACAGGACTTGTTTATTCCCCACTTTGTAATAGTCTTAGAAAAAAATCCCTAGAAATCTGAAGAGTTTAGTTTATATATTAGAGTACATTTATATATAGCACACAATAAAAAAAAAGCTTAAAAAAAAAACTTACTTGATTACTGAGAAGAGAGTCCTAAAAAGCTGAATAAAAATTTCATTGCAATCTTCCAACTCAAAGCAGATGTTATATGATTTAACCCAAGCTAAATTCTTAAATCAATAAATAAAAATAATTGGTTAATCACATATATGCAGAACTGTTATACAAAAGCACACTTGTACAATTTAATTTTTACAAGTAGAATTGTTTAAAGTCTACAAAGACTCAATGTACACAACTATAAATTATAAATCATTCCAATCTGGTAGCATCAACTTTCTCAAGTTGAAAAGTACTGAATAGTTAGGAGTTATTACAAATATACATATACAGTTATAAAATTTCAGAAGTAGTGAAAATTCATTTTTAGATTAGGAATGAAAGTAAAATATCAATTTTTTTTTCCCACTGGATATACTTATCTTTTTAAGACAGGAGGAAACAGAGATATTTTCCTTATGAAATGTAAGAATTTATTAAGTTATACATAAAAGTTTTACTTTATATTATAGTTTTAAGAATTTGCAACTACATGAAATTATATTTATTAAATAAAGTATTACTGTTACCTCTAATAAATAAAAGTATCTATTAAACTGTGGACTCTTTGTATCCTCCAAACCTTTTAACTGTCTGGTAATAAAGAGAAATATGTCCTGTTAAAGAAATAAAAAAATGAAAAATATATTAGCTTAGACACTATTACTTATCATTTTTGCAATACACTAAGTGCATATCTATATCTACATATAGAGGTATAGATAATATAAAAGTAATTACAAACTAGAATAAAAAATGTTTCCCTTTATTTGAATGCTATGGGACAGCCCATTCCATTATTTTAAATGACTGGAAAAGATTAGAACAAACAATATTCTTTGGAAGTAAAGCTAACGACTACTTCCACTGCCTATTTTAGGACATCTCGTCTGAGAACGTCCATCTTTTATCTTACTGCACTCTCTTCTAACTGTAGAGCTTTTGGTCACTAACTGGCTCTATGTCGCATCATGGAAAACTACTATCTTCATTTTTTTTATGGAGTCTAATGAGTCTTTTCATTACTACTTCTGACACGTAACCAAGTAGTTTTCAGCCCATGGTTTTGAATCTGATGTGTGACAAAAAAAGCTATGTGGAACAAAGGCAAGACATTAAGCTGAGGACTGATGGTGGTGCTTTATTCCTTAGTACATTTCCATTAGACGTTTTCATCCATTCAAAGGAACATTAGTATGGTACAAAATGACTTGTTTTGCTGTAATCCTTACAGTGGATTCTTGTAATCTACATGCATTTTGTTTTTTCCTTACATACATAGTCATGATAGTTTATTCTATAAACCAGGCACTTAAGACATGGGCAAAAATAACCATAAAATAAAACAATGTTATAAAAGTTACAAAGTTATAAAAGGGGTCATTACTAAGGACTTAAACATAAACACAAGGACACTATTCCAGTTCTCAGCTAACTAAGGCAGCCACTGAGTGACTCACAGGCAGACAGCATATATCTCAAGAGGAATAAAGCGTGACCGCGAACTTCATTGTGGGTCTATCAAACCGACACCTTGTGACCTGTTATCAGTGGTATTTCCCATCTAATACCTGGGTTGATCACAAGTGACTGAAAGTATGGGAAGAGAAACCACAGGGATGAGAGGGCGATGCTGACTGTGATGGGTTGACGGATAAAAGCACCTGCTGCTCTTCTAGAGAACCTGAGTTTGGTTCCCAGCACCTACATCTGGTGGCTCAAACCACCTGCAATGCGTTTCAGAAAATCCAACACCCTCCTCTTATCTCTGAAGACATCTATCTGCATGAACGTAGTACACACAAACTCATGCAGGCACATACACATAAATAATAAAAAGGCAGTTTTCTAAAGTTTACAAATTCCCCAAGAATTTAAATAATATAAAACCAGTTCAATAGTTCACTTTAGTAATTATTTTTAATTGTTTAGAAAAAAAGTAGAACCACCAAAACGAGCAGTTCTGAATATCCAGTATTTAATAACCTGTAAGGGAAAAGTTATTTCAATGTATAAATTCTAGTATATTACTGTTTCACAAATTATCATTAAGCCACTACTTATGCTTCCCATCTATCCGACTGGGTTTTCTGAGGGACTAACAAGAAGGTTAAATATGAACAGATCAGGACAAGCTCTGATCTTTACCTTTCAAAGCCTCATTCTGTACTAGTCATGTCTGTAGGTGATAATTATATGAAACCTGTGGTCGAAAACCATGCTCATGTGACAAAAATAAAAGTAACTTTTTTCTAAACATTGTATTTACCTTAAGTTTATCATGGGAAGTATATGGAGCTTCTGGGGCATAGATTCGAAATATATCAGCCAAACAACATGCTACGAGAAGGCGCACATCTTTATTAGGGTTCCTGAGAAAGAATTCAGATGCGAGATGCAAGGCTAGAGGGAGATACTGTTGCTTTTCATCTTCTGAATCCTGATCCATATCCATAAAAGTTTTCACTACCATCTGTAAGAAAAATAAATTAATAAAAATAAAATAATCAACCCACAATACTTAGTCATCAGTGAGAGGTGTCCCTCCTCCCCTCCTTCTTTAAGTCTGGGAAAAGGGAACTGGGGACGTGTATGTCAGTGGTAGAGCACTAAGTCTTGGGTTCATGCCCAACCACCACAGAAGCATCAACACCCACACCCACACACTGAAAAAAGGATCATAATCATGAAAAGTATAGTCACAAAGAAACTAATAAAAAACAAGAATCATCTTGTAGATTACTCACTTTATCTGTTTTACACCATATTTTCTTATAAAAACTTGAAAACATCCACTAGTGATCGTATTGAACTATTTATTTAGATGACATCTTGCTAAGTTGTCAGAGCAGAACCAAACTCCTGGCCTCAAGTGATTCTCCCAACTTCTTCCTTGGATTCTCAAGCAGTTGAGACTACACATATATGTCAACATGCTTGATTTCATTACTCAAATGTAACTTAATTAAAAAGGTTCTGACCCCCATATACACAACTGATCAAATAGTTAGCATCTTTCCATCATTTTCATTTTTATAATCAAAGTTGAATTTTACAGGCTCCTTAAACCTTCTTCGCTTGAAATTTTATTGGCCTTTGTATAACACAAAACCATATTTAAATGTTTCATATATTATTTCTGATGGAAAGTTTTAATTATAAATAACTTATGCTGAGTTTGAGGCCAATTGAGCTACAGAGATAACTCAAAGTCAGTTTGAATTGCATAGCAAGACTCAATCTTGTTTCTACTTTTAAAAGTACACATGAAAGGTGTGTATTTTCATCTATTGCTATCTAAAAATATACCCTCCCTCCCATGAAGCACCTAGAAACGATAACTATTTATCATGCAGTTAGTATTGGGAACATGGCTTAAGCCAAGTGGTTCACAGCTTGGAATTTCTCAAGAGGTTGCACTATGACAAGAACGCCATCTGAAGCCTTGAATGAGTCTATATGATATTTCAGTAATAGCTCATATCCACATGGCTCTAAGTGCACAAAAGAAGTGAGGTTCTCTCCAAGGCAAGTGTTGTGACTTCTGCAATATCCTCATAGTTACTGAGGTCAGACCTACTCTTGTGTTAGAAAGCACTACACACAGAATATAACGAAACAGATACCATTTGAGGCAACCTTGAAGACTAACTACCATACTGAACTAGTTAGATTTTATGTCAACTTGACACAAACTAGATTCATCTAGGAGGAATATGAAATTTTTAAAATTTCTATTTATTTACTTTTTGCATGTATTAGTGTTTCGCCTGTACATGTATCTGTACACATGTGTCCTGGTGCCCTCAATGGCCAGAAGAGGGCATTGGATTCTCTGGAAGAGAAGTTACAGGCGGTTATGAGCTGTCATGTGGGTGCTGGGAACTGAACCTAGGTCTTCTTCAAGAATAGGCAGAGTTCTTAAACACTTAACCATCTCTCTAACCCAAGAATGAAAAACTTAACCAGAAAATGCCTCCAAAGGATTGGCCTGTAAGCAAGTCTATAGGGCACTTTCCTGATTGATGTGGAAGAAGCACCCAGCTCACTGAGGGAGGTGCCATCCCCGGGCAGGTAGTCCTGGATAATATAATAAAGTAGACTGAGAAAGCTAGGAAACAGCATTACTCCATGATGGACTACAGTATGGAACTGTAAGCTTCCTTCCCATGTTGCTTCTGGCCATGGTGTTTTATTTTATCACAACAGAAACTCTTAAGACACAAATAACCCTCTTCATCTTTCAATCTAATGCAGTTCTTTCCCACAATGAGTGTGGGGACAGCCATGATGTACTGACTAGAGGGCATCAGCTAGCTTGATGGAGGTGGAGCTGTAAGCACTGGCATATCAAGGCAGCAGCGTCCCTACGCCAACCCAACTCCCATGTTAGAAAGCTGCTCTGTCTGAACTGAAAACGCCACATGTAGTACCCTGGGAAATGAGCCCTCACAAAGACCATGAGCAGGACAACAGGTTGACCTAGATGCCATCCATCTAAAGTTGAGCTGTAAGACGCACCCTCTTATATTCCTCTTGTGGTTTATGTATCTGTACCATAGTTTTGATTACACAAAAAAGCTCAGCAAATTTTGAGACAGCTGGAGAAACAGCCCAGAACTACAGTACTGGGATTAAAGGTCTGTACCACCACATCAGGCATAGATTCAACAGAAAATTAATACTTTCTTCCTTTCTAAAGGTTTTTGTTTATTGTATTAAGAAATCTTTGGCCGGGTGGTGGTGGCGCACGCCTTTAATCCCAGCACTCGGGAGGCAGAGGCAGGCGGATCTTTTTGAGTTCGAGGCCAGCCTGGTCTACAGAGCGAGATTCACGAAAGGCACAAAACTACACAGAGAAATCCTGTCTCAAAAAACCGAAAAAGAAGAAGAAAAAAAAAAAAAAGAAAAAGACATCTTTGACCAATCAAGTTACAAAGTTTTCTTATAAGTTTCCTAATTAAGTTCTATAGTTTTAGGCTCTACATTTGTCTTGGGGTTAATTTCTATATGTACTGAAAGTATTTTGTCAAGCACCATGGTAACATTGCTAAACACACACCACCACCACCACCACCACCACCACCACCACCACCACCACCACATTCACCTATAAACCCATTCTTTCTCTCTTGAGTTGTTCTGACTTTTTGTTGTTGTTTAAAAAGACTGATGGTAATGTGATATGGCAGGACTATTTTTCTAAACTATTATAGTGCTGTGATTTATGTGTCTGCACCATAGTTTTGATTACTGTAGCTTTGTTATTTTCTCCATGGGTGTACTATGTATGTGAATGCATGTTTGGAAATTTTCGGGGGGGGGGTATGTGTGAGTGCGCATGTATGGGGGTACATGCATATACATGTGTTGAACAAAGAAAGGTTAACATTGAGAATCATTCTCCATTGCTCTTCTACCTTATTCATTGGGGCAGGGTCTCAATCAAACCTAGAGCTTGCTGATATGGCTAGTCTTGCTAGCCAGCTTGCTTTGGTGATCCCAAGGTTTGACATCTGAAGTTGGAATTACAGGCTGGCGGCCATGTACACCTGGCATTTACATGAGGTCTGGGGATCCAAACTCCCAGTCTTCACCACTGGCCAGCAAGTGCTTTAACCACTGATCCTGTCCCCAGGTTTGATTACTGTGGTTTTTACAGTGCATTTTGAAAGCAGGTAGTATGTGGGTTGTCTATTCAGTATGAAAATGGGACCAGCAGTGGTAGACCACACCTTTAATCCCAGTACTTCTGAGAGGCAGGTGGATCTCTGAGTTCTAGGCTGGTGGTCTACAGAGCAAGTTCCAGGACAGGACAGTCAGGAATACACAGAGAAACCCTGTGTCAAAACACCAAAAAAAAAAAAAAAAAAAAAAAAGCTGGGGGTGGTGGACCACACCTTTAATCCCAGCACATAGGCAATGGCATATGGATTTCTGTGACTACAAGGCCTGCCTGGTCTACACAGTGAGTGAAAGCCAGGGCTATGTAGAGAGACCTGTCTCAAGCCCCCACTCCCAAAGGAAACATACACTGGCAAAAGTAAAATGGTATTATTCTGGATAACTTCAGTAAGAGGAAGACATAGGGGCTAGAGATGGCTCAGTGTTAAGAGCACTTACTGTTCTTGCAGAGGGCCTGAGTTTGGCTTCTAGCACCCACACTGCTCAGCTTATGGCCTCTGCAGGCACCAGACACATATATGGACACACAGATACATTCAAGCAGTAAAACATACATACACATAAAACTTAAAAAATGATGAAATACAGTTAACATTTAAGCTTAAACAAGAAATGGAGAAAGGGAGGAAGGGAGGGCGGAAAAAGAAAAGAAAAAAGGAGCTGTAACATCGTGCTAGGGACATACAGCTCAGCTAGCAGAGAGCTTGCCTAGCATGCATAGCTCTAGGTTCAATCTCAAGCACACATAAACCAAACATGATTGTTGCAAGATATCTGATTACATTCTGTATAGATATGTCACTGTGATTGGTTTAATAAAAAGCTAAATGGCCAACAGCTAGGCAGGAGATATAGCAGGGACTTAGCCAGAGAAAACTCTAGGAAGAAGGCAGAGTCACCAGCCGGATGCAGAGCAAACAGGATGGGCAATATGGAGATGAGGTAATAAAGCCATGAGGTAGAAAGTAAATTAATAAAAATGAGTTAAATTTTAAGTTTATAAGAGTCAGTTAGAAACAAGCCTAAGACTGGGCGGTGGTGGCACACGCCTTTAATCCCAGCACTTGGACAGCAGAGGCAGGCGGATCTCTGTGAGTTCGAGGCCAGCCTGGTCTACAGAGTGAGATCCAGGACAGGCACCAAAACTGCACAGAGAAACCCTGTCTCAAAAAACAAAACAAAACAAAACAAAAAAAGAAAGAGAAAAAAATAGAAAGAAAAGATATAGTCCTTAAATAAAAAATAAAAAGAATGAGCCACACAAAGATGGAAAACACAGAGTCTCATCCTGTATGGTGCTGTACTGACTGAATTTTTTGACTGCTGATGAGCAAACGACAGCTGCTCTGAGACACTGGGTTTTGGAAACTGCTGAATTAAACAACCTATAATATTTTAAAAATGGCTTAACTCCAAAATGGAAGTCAAAAAATATGCTGCACTGGAGAAATTATGCTTCTGTTTCCACAGAAAACAAAAGGCTGTGAAATCATTCAAGGTTGATAGAGGTCAGATTTGATTGGGGGAGACCCCCTGAAAACCCTGGTTACAGACATAAAGAAACAAATCTAAAAAACTACAAAGCAGGTGATGTATATTTACCTGTTCAAACATAAAACAAAAAAATCATCTTTGGCTGGCTTGTGAACGCAGTTAATACTTGTGTTAATGCAAATATATATGCTCCCTTTAAAAGTTTATGTGTTTTCAGAGCAAGGGGATCAAATGCCAATGAAAATGTGTGGCCCAGGTGATGCACCCTCTCTGAGTGCCTCTGCTGGAGTTTCCTCAGAGTTCTGTATCATGAACAGCTTCAAGGCTACTGGCTGAGATGGTCCAGTCTCAGAGACTACTCCAGCCAGAATTTCAGATAAGCCTTGCATTATCCCATCACACCAAGATTGGACAACAGCTAGCCACCCCCAGGACCTGACCATTATCTTAAATTTTTTCAGGGTCCCCTAAAGATGGAAGAGCCCCCAGACAACAGGAAGCAGTCTAGACAATACAATGCTCATATTCCCAAGAGGTGGGGTGGATGGTTTTTGGTCATTCAGTGGGTTATGGATGTTTGTCATTGTTTAGCAGGGTTAGTTACAAGTGGTTGTTGTCGGGGGCTGGAGAGATGGCTCAGAGGTTAAGAGCACTGACTGCTCTTCCAGAGGTCCTGAGTTCAATTCCCAGCAACCACATGGTAGCTCACAACCATCTGTAATGAGATCTGATGCCCTCTTCTGGCCTGCAGTCATACATGTTGTATACCTAATAAATAAATAAATCTTTAAAAAAAAAAAAAGTTGTTCTCATGGTCAGGGAAAAAGATGAAAAAAGGAAATTAGATTCAGGGATGTCTTTCTGAAAAGAAAAAGGGGTGATACAGAAATGCTAGGAATAAAAGGGTAGATTAATGAATCTACTTTTAAACTAAAAAAGCAACTAGAGTCTTCAATATTTTACATTGGTATGGATTTTTGTATATTTGGTAAAAATTTAGGTTATTTTTGTTATACTTACTGCTATTATTATTTAAAGCATTATACCTATGCAGCTCATTTAAAAATGTAAAGTTTTAGTCCTTGAAAGCTATTTAGGATAATAAAGAAATACAGGTTAGTAGTTAGTCATCTTTAACCATCAAACTTAAGTCATGTTTGGGATGTTTTCAAGGTCATACAGAGATGTATTTTAGATAGGTGCTCTTCAAACACTTCAAAGACCTACAGAATACGGCATTTAAAATGCTTTAATAACCTAAGGCTTTTCTTGACAGTGAGACACATCTGTTCCTGGAAGCACCAATTTACTTCAAAAAAGGATGATGGGCATTAAAGAACCTCCATATGGAGTTTGCTTTCTTTCTTTCTTTTTTTTTTTTGTTTGTTTTTTTTTTTTTTTTTTGGTTTTTCGAGACAGGGTTTCTCTGTGTAGCTTTGCGCCTTTCCTGGAACTCACTTGGTAGCCCAGGCTGGCCTTGAACTCACAGAGATCGGCCTGCCTCTGCCTCCCGAGTGCTGGGATTAAAGGCGTGCGCCACCACCGCCTGGCGGAGTTTGCTTTCTTTATAGCAAAGATAGCGACTAGGCAAAGAAACTGCTCTTGCCTCGACTGCTGACAGCATGCTGTCCAAACTGAACAAGCAAGTCACAGAGGAAAGTATCGGCCAAACTTTGCCAAGACAAGGTAGGACATTATAAATGTAATCCTTACCTGATAATTGCTCTTTTAGTTTTACTATGTTAGAGTTAAAACCCTTTCCTTTTTATTTAGACAAAAAGGGGGAGATGTTGAGAGACATCTGATTACACTGTGTAAAGATATGTCACTGCAATTGGTTTAATAAAAAGCTAAGCTGGGCGGTGGTCGTGCATGTCTTTGATCCTAGCACTCAGGAGGCAGAGGCAAGTGGATCTCTGTGAGTTCAAGGCCAGCCTGGTCTACAGAGTGAGCTCCAGGACAGGCTCCAAAGCCACACAGCAAAACCCTGTCTCAAAAAAACCAACATAAATAAATAAATAGCTAAATACCTAAATGGCCAATAGCTAGACAGGAAGTATAGCAGGGAGTTCTGGACAGACAGAACTCTAGGAAGAAGGCAGACTAGCCAGCCAGACATAAAGCAAACAGGATGGGCAATATTGAGCTGAGGTAATAAAGCCATGAGGCAGAAAGTAAATTAATGAAAATGGGCTAATTTAAGTTGTAAGAGCTAGTAGAAAGAAGCCTAAGCTATCGGCTGAGCTTTCATAATTAAGTCTCTGTGTCATTTTTTTTTTTTTTTTTTATGAGCTTATGGCCCAAAGGAAAATCCAACTACATAGGGTGGTACATACTTGTAATCCTAACTCTTGGGAAGTAGAAGCAGAATCATTAGAAGTCATCCTTGACTACATAACCAGTTATGCCAGCCTCGGGTACACAAGACCCTTTTTCAAACTAAATTATAAAACAGGGACTTATCCAGTCTGCCCTGAATACCCTGTCTCAAGCCATTGCTCTGCCTTAGATTCCTAAGTTTCTGGAACTACATAGGCATCTTACTATACCCAGGCCACTTTTAAATACTTAACTGAAACTATATCACATAAAAACTCATGAATAAGCTGGGTGATGATGGTACACACCTTTAATCCAAGCATGAGGCAGGCAGATCTCTGAGTTTGAAGCCAGTCTGGTCTACAAAGAGAGTTCCAGGACAGCCAGGGTTATTACACAGAAAAACCCTATCTTAAAAAACAAAAACCTCATGAACAAATTTTTATTAACAGCAGATTAAAACTATCTTAAAATCAGGGCTGGAAAAAACGGTTCAGTAATTAAGACACTGCTACTCTTCTTAGAGGACCTGGGTGGTCCCAGCACCCACGTGGCAGCTCACAACTATCTGGTTTTTTTTTTTTTTTTTTTTTTTGGTTTTTCGAGACAGGGTTTCTCTGTGTAGCTTTGCACCTTTCCTGGAGCTCACTTGGTAGCCCAGGCTGGCCTCGAACTCACAGAGATTCACCTGCCTCTGCCTCCCAAGTGCTGGGATTAAAGGCGTGCGCCACCACTGCCCGGCTGCTCACAACTATTTGTAACTCCAGTTCTAGGGAGTTTGTCTGCTGTTTGATGGTTTTGCTCTTCTGGGGGGCTTGCCACCCAGCTCCCAAATAAATCACTCATGGAGGTTTATTCTTAATTTTAAATGTCTGGCCTTAGCTTGGCTTGTTTCTTGCCAGCTCTTCTTAACCTAAATTATCCTGTCGACCTTTTGCCTCTGGGCTTTTCCTGTTCTCCTACTACTTCTGTAAATCTTACTCTTATTCCGTGGTTGGCTGTGTAGTTGGGTGGCTGGCCCCTGATGCCCTCCTCCTTCCTCTCTCGTTCCTTGATCTTTCTCTCAGATTTCTCCTCCTATTTATTCTCTCTGCCTGCCAGCCCCACGTACCCTTTCTCCTGCCTCGCTATTGTCCATTCAGCTCTTTATTAGACCATCAGGTGTTCTAGACAGGCATAGTAACACAGCTTCACAGAGTTAAACAAATGCAACATAAACAAAAGTAGTAATACACCTTAAAATAATAATGCCCCACAGGGATCCAATGTCCTCTATAGGCATCCACAGGCTTGCACACATGTGGTACAAAGACATATATGCTGGCAAAACATTCTACATATAATTTTAAAAAAGAATAAAAATTTTTAAATCTCAAAATTGGAAATATCTGTTCATCAAAAAAGTAAATGAAGCCGGGCGGTGGTGGCGCATGCCTTTAATCCCAGCACTCGGGAGGCAGAGGCAGCCGGATCTCTGTGAGTTCGAGGCCAGCCTGGTCTCCAAAGCGAGTTCCAGGAAAGGCGCAAAGCTACACAGAGAAACCCTGTCTCAAAAAACCAAAAGTAAATGAAAGCTGGGCATGGTGGTATATGCCTTTAATTCCAGTACTCCAGAGGCAGAGGTATTTCTGTGAGTTCAAGGCCACCTATTCACATAGGGCTCTAGGCCAAGGCTCCATAGAATGATTTTATTACAAAAATGTTATACTCTCGTATAGTATACTCATACAAAAGAATGCATTCTGGCAATTAAAAGAATATGATAGAGGCAATTACATGTATTAATCTTTAAAATATGATGAGCCTGACACAGAGAACAGAAAAGACTAAAGGAGAAAGAGGTAAAATTTCTGGTGATGACAGGTATTCACCATCATGATGGTAGTAGTGACATCAAGAACAAATGCGCGCGCACAAACACACACACACACACACACACACACACACACGTTTAAATGTATGTATAATGGCCAGGTGGTGGTGGTGCATGCCTTTAATTCCAGCACTAGGGAGGCAGAGGCAGGCGGATCTTTGTGAGTTCGAGGCCAGCCTGGTCTACAGAGCGAGATCCAGGAAAGGCGCAAAGCTACACAGAGAAACCCTGTCTCGAAAAACCAAAAAATAAATAAATAAATAATAAATAAATGTATATGTCAAAGCTTATCACATATATCACAACAGCAATTCTCTGACATCAAGCAAGTAAATGTGAGTGAATGTCACTTAATTACAATAACTTTTTGAAGTTAGTATAGATCTCACAAATTAAACGGTAAACTTCTGAGGCTGGAGAAATGGCTCAGCAGTTAAGAGCACTTGACTGTGTTCTTCAATGGGTCCTAAGTTCAATTCCCAGCGACCACGTGGTGGCTCACAACCATCTGTAATGGGATCAGATTCCCTCTTTGATGTGCATGAAGACAGAGAACTCATGTACATAAAATACACGAATATACTTTTACAAGGTAAATTTCAGGCGGGCGGTGGTGGCACATGCTTTTAATCTCAGCACTTGGGAGGCAGAGGCTGTCAGATCTCTGTGAGTTCGAGGCCAGCCTAGTCTACAGAGTGAGATCGAGGACTGGCTCCAAAGCTACACAGAGAAACCCTGTCTTTAAAAAACAAAAAAAGAAAAAAAAAAAAAAAAAGGTAAATTTCACCAGACTCTCCTCTGCCACACTTCAGACACCAGCCACAAGTCTTGTGGGAACACAGTACTTCTGACAAACCAGCTACAAATGTAGGGTTTCCTACAACTCCTTCAGGTTCAAAAATTTGCTAGACAAATGAATAGGAATCATTACAGTTTTATCTTAAAGGATGTAACTCAGAAACAGTCAAGCTGAAGGGACATGAAGGCAAGGTCTTGGTATAAAGTAAGATTTAAATAAAGAGGCAGAGCTCCCATGTTCCTGGGGAACCTAGACACTCTTCTCTAGTACAGCAGCGTGCTCCGCAACAGGAAGTTCCTTTAACCTTCATGTCCAGCTTTATTTATTAGGGTCCCTCTGAACGGGTGAGATTCTTATTTCATCTCTAGCCTTCCTGCTCCTCCTGGCAGATCAGGAAGTTAAAAGTTCCAGCCCTTGTACCATGTGCTCGGCCTTTCCCCATACTGTCAAAAGCTGCCTCAATGGCAAAGATGTCCTCACTGGGAAATACTATAGTTTGTTTTAATCTCCCAGAAACAAGGACAAAGACCAAACAGTATCAAAATGTTCCATTAATTGTATTTCAGTTATACCTTAATAAGCCTAGTCTTAGAAGCCAGGAGGAGTGGTGGTACACATTGGTAGTCCGCATACTTGGGAAGCTAAGGCGGAAGAGAATCAAGAGTTCAAGACCAGCATGAACTCAGGCAAAATGTAAACTACAAGAACTTTGTCAATCCACTCAGGGAGATTTTGTAAGTCCAAAGAAAATTCGGACTTTGCTGCTGACTGGAATATAACTCAGAGAATCCACTTTGGTGTTTTCAATTAAATATATCTGCATGTCCTGTGACCTAAGAATTCCATCTAGGAGTGAACCCTAAAGCAGCTTCAATATTTCTAATAGAATATTCACACAAAGATGATCACAGAAACACTGGAAAAGGAAAAGAAAAGATAAAGATGTAAAAAGAAAAAATGGAATTACTGTATGTCATTAAAAATAGTATTAAAAGGGCAGCAAGAGCAGAGCAGTGGTGGTGCACACCTTTAACCTGACACTTGGGAGGCAGAGGCAGAGGCAGGCGGGTCTATGAGTTTGAGGCCAGCCTGGTCTCAGAACAAGTTCTGTTAGTTGATCTGTGATCTGCGAGGAGAATTCCCAGCCAGACAACAAGGCTGTTATAAACGAACAAAGCCCTTTGGTAATCTAAAGCAGACTACAATGAGGGCTTTGAACATCTCCTTGCAAGTGCTCCTGCAGGTATTCGTTTGCTTCCCCCCTGCTGTGATGAACATTGACCAAACCAATTTGGGGGAGATGGAGTTTGATTTTTATTTGGCTTACATTTCCAGGTCACAGCCCAGTGTTGAGGTATATTAGGGTGGTAGCTAAAGCAAGAACAAGAAAGAAAGCTGCTTGCTGGCTTACTTAGTTTCCCTCCCTCCATCCCCAACCCTTCTGTTTTGAGACAGGTTGGCCTGGAACTCACGTTGTATATATAGTTCATGCTGCCTCAGACTCAAAGATCTCCTACCTGTCTCCCAGGTGCTGGGAGTCTGCTAGCTTTTTGAGAGTCTTATAACTGTCTTGTCCTTGACAATGGTATATCATTTGCTCTACTTGTAAAATGAATAATCATTATTTAAAGTCTTTTTGCTCATACATGAAATGAAAACATTAGTTGGTTTCTTTCTCTTAATTTCTTTTGTTGTTATTAAACGGATTAAGAATTAGAAGAAGGAAAAAATTAAGATTCTAGTAAACAAGTATGTCTATGTAGGAAAAGACAGATGGAATTAATTATGTTGTAAGCTGTAAGAGCCAGGGGAAAAAAATCAACACAGGGAAATTCCCTAGAAGCAAGATAAAAAGGAGACTACCAGGAAAGGGAAACAGAAGCAAACCTCTCCCACACCAAGTTCAATTCCACAGACAGCCAGTAAAAAGGAAACTTAGTAGCCAGATGTTTTAAAAACTCAACAAAATGAAGAACTCTAGTTAGATTGACCAAAAAGAAATAACTAAATTCAGATTCAAATGAAAGATATTTCTGACTGTACAAAAATAAAACAGATTATAAAATACCAACAAGTTACATAACTGAGATAAGATGCACAGGTTCCTAATTAGACACAAACTACTGAAATTAACAAGAGAAACAGAAAATGTGAACAGACAGTAATGAAAAACCTGTACAACAAGAAAAGGCCCAGGTTGCTGAATATTACTTACTGAGTGCCAATTTTACAAAAATTCTTCCAATATGAGGGATAGATTAGATTTTAAACACAATAAGAACATCGTGAGAAAATTAGTATGGGAGCAGTGGTGGCACACGCCTTTAATCCCAACACTCTGGAGATCCTATCTCAAAAAACAAACCAACCATGAAGAGCAGGACAGCCAAGCAGCACCTTTCTGTGCCCTCTGCTCTTGCTCTGCTTGAATTACTACTGCCGTGGCTTTCCTCAATGATGGGCATGTAAGCCAAATCAATCTATTCTCCCCTTACCACACCAAGAGAAAGCAAACTAGAATAGAATATATATATAAAGAGAGAGACATATGTGTGTGTGTGTGTGCGCTCGCATGCGTGCATTCTAAATAATATAAATAATTCATATAATAAAATATATAAATATATATTATTTACTATGACCAAGTAGGATTTATAGCAGGAATGCAAGGTTAGTTTAATATCTGAAACACCAAGCAACATAAATACATATTATTACAATATAAAACAAAAGTCATGCAGCTGGGAGGTGGTGGTGCACACCTTTGATCCCAGCACTGGGAAGGCAGAAGCAGTTGGATCTCTGTGAGTTCGAGGCCAGCCTGGTCTACAAAGCAATTTCCCAGACAGCCAAGACTGTTACACAGAGAAACCCTGTCTCAAAAAACAAAAACAAAAAGACAAAACCAAAAAACAAACATGAAAATATTCAGAAAAAGTATTTCACAAAATCTAATGCTTTTTGATGATGAAAAAATACTCAAGAACTATGAGGGTGCAGATGATTCATTTGTGGGACTCTGAGTGAGAAGAAGCAAGATCAAACATAAGAAACTATATTCCAAGGCATAGATTGAACTCAACAAGGAAGTGACAAACAGTTCAAAAGCTTGGGAAAACAGAAAGACATCTAAGACATCCAAGGAAGCAGTCTGTCATTTACTACTCCAATTCTGATTACCAAAAAGAGCTCAGGTTTGCAGCTCTGGTGACAAAAAACTGACAGTTCTGACTACCAGAGCGCCCCACAGTTCTCCGAAGTCTTAAACGCAGTACCGTCCGGGACTGTGGGACAATCCTCTCCTGCAATGGCTGACTAGCACTGGAGAAGAATCAACTTCCTGACGCTCTCCTCTACTCAGAATGTGTCAGCTTGGCACCGCTGACAGAGGGGACCTTCTGTTTCTGTTTTTGAGGACTGAGCTATTCTAGAACTCTAGAGACAAGTCAGAGAGCCTAATGACACCAGGTCACAATGTACAGCTAAGAGAGAAACATAAGTAGCAGTTGTGGACCCACTGAGAAACTGGAACAGCAGAGCTCAGGACCTTAGACTGTTGGTGATTCTGCCCTTTGTGTCAAGGAGCGAGACAAGACCAACCACCCGTGGACTAAAAATATGGAGACTCTGAGCGCTGAGCCATGTCCAGAATATTGTCCAGTCTCTGGCACTACCTCACTACCAAGTGCAGCTTGCTGCAAGGCAGGACTGAGACCCTTAAGCCCAAGCCTGGTGAATCTAGATGACCGCAGCTTCTTCCCTTCACGGGATGGCTTACAGCTGGGCAATATCTGAAAACACCAGACCAGCAAACTGAGGGTCTGCTTCCCTCAGATCTGCTCCAGTGCAAAGCTCAGCGCTGTTTGCTTTGACCACTCTGATGTACTCAGGACACCCTTCAATTTGGGCATCTACTGCCTCCCACCCCCACCTTCCCTGAACAAGCTTGTAGACCTCAGGAGCCAGTGAGAACCTGACCAAACCAGTGGCAAAGAAATTTCTAAAGTTAATGTAGCCTGCAAAGACTGTAACTAAAAAGTACAAGGGGTGTTGCACTAACTAGGTGATTTTGTTAACTTGACAGTAACTAGAGTTACCTGGTAAAGGATTGAAGAATTTACTCCATTAGATTAACCTATGCGGGGTTTTTCTTAGGTGTGAACTGATGTAGGAGGGCCCAGCCCACTGTGCCCATTCCTAGGCAGGTAGACTGAGCCATAGAATAACAGCAGCTGAGCAAGCCAGAGAGAGAGCAACCAGTAAGCAGCACTCCTCTGTGATTTCAGCCTTCGCTTCTGCTTGAGTTCATGAATGTCCTGACTTCCCTCAGTGTGTGAGAGCATGTGCTGCCAAGCTGGGGACCCGAGTTCATCCTTGGGATCTATGTAGAGGAAGGGGAGAATAGACTCCCACAAGTTGTTCTCTGCCCTCCAGGAGCACACACTTTAAAAAATTAATGTAAAAAGGCAGGGCTGTGGTGGCGCACTACTTAAATCCCAGCACTTGGGAGGCAGATGCAGATGGACCTCTGTGAGTTCGATGTGAGTCAGAGGCCAGCCTGGGCTGCACAGAGAAACCCTGTCTTTGGGGGAAAAAATTAATGTAAAAAAAAAATGTATTTTTAATCCTACAAATAGACCTAATGAAGTGGAAAGATTTCTACAGTAAAAACTATAAAACACCGAAGTGACATTTGAGAAGATGCCCTAAGAGGAAAGGCTTTCCATGCTTAGGGATCAGAGAATGAACGCTGTGAAACAAGCAGTCATGTTATTCAATGCGATCCCAAAATTCCAATGACTGACTTTACAGAAATAGAAGAAACAATCCTAAAATTCGTAAGAAACTATAAAAGACTCCTGCAGCCAAAGCAAGTCTAAGCAAAAAGAGTAACTGTAGATGTATTACAACCCTTGATTTCAAATTATACCTCAAAACCACAAACAAACAAAACCAGGTCACTGCCACAAAAATAGATGTGATGACCAGTGGAACAGAACACGGGGACCAAACACAAACCAGTCCAATGACAGTGATCTGACAATGGTGTCACAGTAAACTGAAGGGGAAAAGGTCTTTTTGCTGGGCTTGGTAGTGCACACCTTTAATCCCAGAACTCCGGGGGCAGAGGCAGCAGATCTCTGAGTTCGAGGCCAGCCTGGTCTACAGACAGTTCTACACTAGCAGAGCTATGGAGTGAGACCTCGTCTCCCAATCTACAGATTCAACACAGTCTTCAGCAGGACTGAGTTGGCTATCTGCTTTCCAGAAAACTGACACATTGACCAGGAACTGCAAGGAACTCAGAAGAGCCGCAAGAATTCTGGGGAAAAGGCAAAGTACAAGGATTCAAACTGATTTCAAAACATACTACAAAGTAACAGTAATCAAGATAGTGTGGTGTGGTGGGCCTGCCCCCACTTTTTTTTCCCCAGGGTACTCTTGAGGAGTGAGGGACAAGAGATTTAGATAAAAATATAGAGGATAGATAGACAGACAGACAGACAGACAGGATAGCCTCAGGAGGGCCTGGATCCTTATCCACTGACCCTTCTGTCTCTTTTCAAAGGCCTTTTTAAAGGAATGGCAAGGGGTGGAGCAAAAGACCTCCCCCTAGCACAGTCAAGTGCAGACCCTTCCAAACACCTGTAACCACACACGTGGTCAATCCATCCCCTTATGCAGCCCTGTTGGGTAAAGCAAGCTCAGGGCTCCTACAGTGTGGTATGATGCAAACAAAGACGTACAGTTCAATGGAACTGAATGAGAATTCTGTTCAACAGAAACTATTTTTCAACAATAGTATCAAAACAAGGAGACAGAAAAGGCTTTTCAATAAATGGTTTAAGAAAACCGAAATGTCCACATGCAAAATAATTAAATTAGACCCTTAACCTGAAATACACAGAAATGTCTAAAATGTTAAACTAGGGCTGGAAAGATGGCTCAGCAGTTACGAGCACTTGTTCTTGGAGAGGACTCAGGTTCGACTCTCAGCACCCATATGGTAGGTCACTACATCTGTAACTCCAGTTATAGGGGACATCGTCTTCTGACCTCGAGCACCAGACACACGGTGCACATACATACATACATACATACATACATACATACATACATACATGGAAACACTTACACAGATAATAAATCTTTAAAAAGAAGAATTAAAACTGCAAAAATATTAGAAGCAAAGGCATACATAAATCTTTGTTAAAGTAGGATTTCTTAGATAAAAATACCAATAAAGAAAGAAAACAGAGAAACTGGACTCAAAACAGAAAATGGACTTAATCAGTTAATTGAAATCATGTTTTTACTAAGGTACTTGCATTATGTATGTGTGTAAAACTTGTAACTAATTATGTGTGTATACAAAACTTGTGACTAATAATGAAAAGATAAAAAAAATGTAAAATGGGCAAGGAAGGCTTACAAGATGGTGTAGAGTGTAAGGGCATTTGCTGACAAGCTTAGTGACCTGAGTGAAATCCCCAGAACACATTTGGTGGAAGTAGAGAACGAGGAGGTCAAGTTGTCCTCTGACCTCCACATGTATGCTATAACATATGTACAACCCTCCTCTGCACCACACAAATAAACACATGCAATCCCCCCCCCCATACACACAAAGCGGGGGAGGACAGGTGTGGTGGCGCCCACCTATAATCCCAGCAATTGGGAGGCAGAGAGAGGCAGGTAGATCTCTGAGTTTAAGGCCAGCCTGGTCTATAGAGTGTTCCAGGAAAGCCAGGGCTACTTAGTGAGACCCTGCCTCAAAATAAAAATAAGTAAACAAATAAATTGTTTTCTAAAATAAGGTATAATTGCCCTGGAACATATAAGCAAAATAATTCATACTATGATATCTATATAAGCTTTAGAACTTGACTTTTGTTTTTTAAAATTTAATTATTCGTATGAGTGTTCTGCTTGCATAATGTGTACCGTGTGTGTGTGTGTGTGTGTGTGTGTGTGTGTGTGTGTGTGTGTGT
>CABHPR010143603.1:17549-35051 GCA_902168415.1 Peromyscus melanophrys | reverse complement strand
TTTTTTTTAAAATAGCATTAGACTAAAGAACATCGTTTCAGCATTCTTTAGCAAAGAAGATAACATTATTTATTAAGTAAAAACATGTGGTTTCTTGTCTTTCTGAGACTCAGAAACATAACACCAAAGAACAATCCGCCTAAGACGCCCTCTTGCTGCTTTTATTAAATCTAGCTTCCACTGTTTGACATTGACAACTAACAGAAATTGTGGGTTTTTTTATCAAATACTTTCTATTTCTTCATTTTGCTAAAGAGAAAGAGAAACCAGCGTGTTATGAATAGACCCAACTAGTAGCAGCCCACCCACTCCTGTCCTGCTCTGATTTACTGTCCTTCTCACCCGGGCACAATCCCCTCTGGAACTGGAGCTCTGCCCACATTCCCATTATTTTTGGCTAGAGTCCTATTACATGAAGGTGACTTTGATTTCTGAGACCAAGAAAAAGACTGGGATGGCTAGGCATTGTGGGTAGTGAAGACTTTACTGGCAGACTCTGCTGACAGTGGCACTATACAAGCTCTTCATGCATTTAATATCTTACTTCATATTGTTATCTTTCACTCTCTACCATGCCACATATTAGATGTCTTAACAGTTGGACAGATAAAATCTGAAGCTGAGAGTGTTTAAAGAACTTGACCGAATTCCCATTGCTGATAAATAAGTGAGATTCCTTCCTCTGTCCTATTCTGCCTTCTCAATTCTGGTTCTCTCCAGCTCTTTCCCTCAGGGTTTGCCTTCAGTCACTGTATGGGCCTGGGAGGAGCTCCCTGTGCAGTGAGCACCTGCAACAGATTTGACCTCTATTGACTTCAGAGTACCCGACACTACACCAGCCTTTTCCCTTCCAGGATGAGAATGGGGAATATCATTTTGACCAGCTCAGCTGCTTGTCCCAGGCCAAGCCTCTTGTCTGTCCCAGGCCAAGCCTCTTGTCTGTGGGCAGTGTCTCCCCCTCTTCCCATATCCTGGTGAATAGACCTCACTCCTCCATGGCATCCCAGTATTTTTTGATACCCATAATACCCAAAACATATCTAATCTGCTCAATTTATTTCATTGTAATCTTTTAATATTTGGGTTTTTTTTCTCACGCATGCTCTCATTCTGTGTGTGTGTGTGTGTGTGTGTGTGAGTGTGTGTGTGTGTGTGTGTGTACCTACAGAAGCCAAAACATGGGGCTTACTAATTAGTTAGTTGTGGGTGCCTAAAATGGGTCCTGAGAACAGAACTCGGGTGCTTTTAATCACTGAGCCATCTCTCCAGCCCCTAATTATAATTTTTTAATGTGTCTTCCCACCAATGAAAAGAGCATTGCCCACATCTTTAATAAAAAGGGTTAATTGTATGGTAAGACTTTTATGCAATTAAAGGTATTTTTTTCTATGAAACAGAGCATTTCAAGCAATTTTTCTTTCTTTTTCAATAATTTCTTTTGAGTGCTAGGTCCTGGAAGGCACTGTGCTCTCCTCAAGGAAACACATTATGTGTTAAAATTATGAGCTCTGCTCCCAAATCCTATTTGAGTGAACTGGATAGTAAGTTCATATCAGCCACGACCATGAGAAAGCTTCAGTTTATGATGCATAATTAGGGCACAGGAAGTTAGTAGGAGACTTCACCAATACTGAAATTGTTGAAGTTGCCTTTAATTTATTCTCCCCTTTCATGGTACCTTGTCCCCAGACACTCTGTCACTGTCATGTGTCACCCAGACATGCCCATAGAGACATGATAAACTTCAGGCTGCTCTTACTTTCCATCTTGTCTCAGTCATAATTACCTGTTCAGAGTCTCATTTCCCAGAGTCATATGCTCTGTTTCCATCACACAATAATCATATCTGTTAAATGGCCCAATTACAAATGCCTTAGTTATCTCTTTTCAAAGGTAGCAAGTTATCAACTTGTCTTCCAAAACTGGAATAGAGGTCACTGGTCAGAAGAAGGAGAATGTCTGGTGACCCCAGAGACACAGAAGGAGCAAAGCCTGGCATATAGCCAGATGATATGGCAGGTACAGATGGCAGCATTCCAGCACCCAGGGATTCCACTGTCAGCTAATTGACAGGAGAAAGCAGGTGGCGAGCAGCATAGACTCAGCCAACTGAGGTGAGGTCAGGCCCAGGGTCAGAAACCCGAGGATAGCAGTCTAAGCATCAAGGAATCCTCAGAACTGAGTAACTCGATGTAAAAGGCTCAATTGCTGAACCATGTCCCTCCTGAGCTTCTGTCGCCTTTCCCAACTGTGGTTAGCAATAGAAATCCTAAGAACGAAAAGGTTGTGATAGCTTTAGAAGAAAACTCACGGGGCAGCATCTGAAGGGCTAAGATGACTGGGACCATAAGGGGCTGAGTTCCGTGAGCAAGCTTCGCCTTTCCATTTTCTCCAGAAGGGGAAACATTTATAACACAGCAAGAATGGCAAAGACTGAATCCCTGCTAAATTCAAATGCAACTTCATTGCACAAGGGGAGGGACACAGAGATTAATACCACCCTGCAGCACAGACTTGGACAAGGAATGGAGAAAGATGGTCAAGAGAAACTGCGCAAAAGAGATTATAGCAGAGCTTGTTAATGCAGCACAAAGACAATGAGAATACAGTCATGTGGGAAGAACATGCTAAGGAGAGGGGCAGTGTGGGCAAAGACAAGGAGTGTGAAGGTACACTCATTGTACCTAGGAATTGTGCACGGTCCATTGTGATTTAAACATAGATAATATAGGAGGAAGAAATTAAACTTGATTTTATATACACATGTATATGCATGTAATATCTGTACATATGTATTCACATATACATGTTTACATATATACATTTACATATTGCATTAGTCATAGTTTTCTAGAGGAACAGAATTGGTAGAATGAATATATTTTCTATAGATAGAAAGATAGATAGATAGATAGATAGATAGATAGATAGATAGATAGATAGATAGATAGATAGATATGGGGGGGATTTATTGGAGTATCTTACAGGCTGTGGTTCAGCTGGTCATCAATGGCTATCTACCAACGGGAGGTCCAAAAATCCAGTAGTTGTTCAGTTCACAAGACTGGATGTCTCAGCTGGTCTTCAGTGTATGTCATAGTCCAGAAGAAGCAAGCTCTACTGCCAATGAAGGAATGGACTTGCCAGCTAGATGGAGAGCAAGCAGGCAGAGAGCAAGCTTCCTTCTTCCATGTACTTTACAAAGGCTGCCAGCAGGTGTAGCCCAGATTACACCTCAAAAGACTTAGATTAAAGGCAGGTCTTCCCACTTCAAATGCCTTAATTAAGAAAAATCCCTCACAGGTATACCTTCTGCTTTGGTTTTGGTTAATTCCAGATGTAGTCAAGTTGAAAAACCAAGAATAGCTGCCACACATATCTATACATTTTCATATAGCCATCCACATCAATGAGTTTCTCATAGGAAAAAGAGACAACCAATCATGTGTCAAAAGTTGTGCAAACATTGCATATACACTGAATATATATGTTGTTCTTGTCGTCATTCCCTAAAGAATTCAGTATAACAGCTATTTACATTGTATTAAGTATTATAAGTAATCTAGACATTACAGAACGTCTACAAGAGGATATGCCTAAATTATATGCAAATAGTATGCCATTCAATATCAGGGACTTGAGCATCCATGAATTTTTATATCTGCAGGGGACTAGGATCAATCTGTGGAAGACATCATAAGCAGTTGAACACACGCACACACACACACATACATTTTACATTCATGCATATGTATGTATACACAAATATATATTCAAACAATGTTACAATTTGATCACAAATTAGCAAGTTTGCACATGTGCAACATCCTGAGGAATAAAACATTGTCTTTGGGAAATGTCTTCAAGGATTCTAATCAGGCAGGTAAACATGATCAGTTTTACAAAGTTGGTTATAAAAATACATGCCAGAGAGAGAGAGCGCGTAGGCATGAGAACATTAGAGATCATTACAACAACCCATGCAGCAGATGGCAGGACAACGGTCAATAAGTGGGGAGGACAGAATGTCTTCAGGAGACTTTGAGGGATAAAGTCAGCACACTTAGTGACTTAAGTGTCACAGAGAAAGAGGAACATCAACCTTCTTAACATATGCAACTAATTACAGATGGGATGGAAATACCATTAACTAAGTCAAAAAGAGAAAGAAAAGTTAGTAGTAGATGGTATAATTTGATTTAAGTTTGTGGAAAACCCTCTGAAACAAGTGAGATTATGCTAAACAACTGAGAATCTATGTATCAATGATACCTGGATACTTCAGAATGCACAAAATCACCCTAGCAAAATGTCTTAAAAGGGGTAAAGGGAAAGAGCAGAACCCATGCGACACTATATTTGATGACACACTATGTTAGGCCATGTCTACAAAAGTAACTGCGTAGACATTTGGATGAGTGGTAGCCAACAGACTGTTAAATTTAAAACAGGAGCAGCGAAGAGGAAGCAGTAGTACCTAAGGGAGACCTGTGCAAATCCAGAGTGTTTGGAATGCAAATCCTCCCACATCCACAAAGCCACCTTGCCTGATCAAGCCTTCCTGAAAGAATGAGAAAAGATAATAGTCTAATGAGAAAGGAGAAATGGTCTTTTCAAGTGGTTGTTGGTCTGCAGTTCCATGTCACTGTCCTCCTGCAAACACTTGCTCTGCTTGTCACTTACATCTTATCTACAGAATGTTGGTCTTTTCATGGCCTGATGCAGACTGTCAGTCATGAAGTTACTACCTAACATACATCTGTGGACAAGGCAACTAGTCTGCCATTGAAATCAATCATCAGACCTGGACAACAACTTACTGAAAATTCGTCAGTTCTGCTGTGGCCACAACACTCCACGTAAATTAGGCCTTTGCATTTTTTAGATTCCTTCTAATTCAGATGTAATTTTTCAGACTGCTCAGCTACACAGAATAAATGATTCTGATAGAAAACTTGCATTTGACCATGTTCTCCAAAATTTCATTGTCTGCAATAATAAAACTGAGATCAAATAACTGCAGATGTGTTCTATAAACTTTTAATTGTTACATAGCTGTTAACCATTATTGGTGATATCATGCTTCTAGAGTTTGTTGTGCGGTTAATGAGTCATGATTTAATGGCAAAGTGATTTCATCTCATTTTCACCATCACTCACAAAACAAGTAGTAAATTAACTGGAAGAAATGCATGACATTGTAACAAAGTTTGTATTTTGATGAGCTATGAAAAAATTCATAATTAAATTATATACATTAAAGGTAACACCCCAATAAATATAGAGTTTGGTGTTGTTTCCATAAGCCACTGATTCTCAACCTGTGGGTTGTGACCCCTTTGAGGTTGAACAACCCTTTCACAGGGGTCACCTAAGACCATTGGAAAACACAGGTATTTACATTACAATTCATAACAGTAGCAAAATTACAGTTATGAAGCAGCAATGAAAATAAATTTATGGTTGGGGATCCCCACAACATGAGGAACTGTATTAAAGGGTCACAACAGTAGGAAGGCTGAGAACCACTGCCTTAAACAGATGTGCCACACCCAATGGACAAGTACTGTATAAATTGTTAGGATCCCCATTAGAGCTCAGAAAATCAGAAGGATATTTATTAGTTACATTGTCATACTCTTGGAGCGACAAGATCAGGGCATTATTTTAGAAGAAGATCTTGTTACAAAATAATTAACTAAGGCTGGACAAAATGCAGAAACACGCTTGTTCCAGACACTGGCCTTAATAAAACCAGCCAGCCATGAGGGAGAAAACTCAAGTCGTCACAGCTCTGCAGTACTTCACTGTGTGTAAGTGGGTTTGGGTGGATACGGCTGAATGTTTAAACATTTTAACATTAAAACTCTCTAACTCATGAAAGAAACGATGGTGAAACTAGTAAGTTCCAAGGAAGATGAGGAATAAAGGGAAAATGGCAGTCGGGGAAGCAAAGTGACGTCACCGTGCACATTTCACCGTCATGAGTGGAAATGAGATAGTTGACAATGAACTCAACTTTACACATACCCTAAGTATTTGAGAACAGGAATGTGATTTCTTGAAAGAATTCTTTGTTTGAGAAAGTACTATCTATTATTAGGTGTCTTGTATGAAAGTGTGAGGAGACAGGATGGAGAAACAGAGAGAGAAACAGAGGCAATCATCTTCACCCAACAGGAAAGATGTGAAATAATACAGAGGTGATGAAGAATAGGCGCATAGACCAGCCCTGCTGCTCGTAGTACTCAATATTTCCAGGAGCTGTGCAGCCATCTCTTTCTACAGAGGCCTAATATGACAGCAATACTGAGTGGGATGGCCATTAGTGAGGAAATGTGGTGCCAGGGCAAGCATAAATCCTAGCTGTTTTCTCATGTGACCACAGGATAATTTTTAAGTACAAATGCTTTCCTTGATCTTGTGTATGTCATCTGAACCCATTTTTTCGTAGCTGAAATGCATGGCTATATATTTACGCTTAAATACTTAAAAGGAAAACAGACAGCCATATTTCTCAAGTGAAACAGGCTTGTTAAGTGGGGGCCATCAAGCAAATGAGACCAGATTTGAGACAACACGCTCATTCTGTCAACGGATTTTGCCTCCATTCAAGCTGGAAGCAAAGTATCCCAAAATAATGGCATGTGATTCCACGTGAGAACAAAATTATCAGAGCTGAAAAAATAAATTCTCCTTCCCATTACAGCCAACTACTAAAGGATTCTGCAGAGGAAATGCACGGAAAGGAATTAGTTGTAGAACTGTTGCTGTTACATTAGAATGATTTAATAGTTCTACAAATGTCACGACATTGGCATTTTACACAAAGCTGTAACACAGGAGCATGGGAAAACCCTGAGATGCCTCTGAAAGTCAGCATTTGGAGGACAGTCTTTACAAGGCTACACAGTCACATTATGATATGAAATGGCAGTGTCACTGGGATAAATATCACTGGCTAGGCGGTTTTATTTTGGGCAGGCCATTAAAGAACTGAGACTGCCAAATTCATCTTTCATTTGGATGGGCTTCAACAACCCATTTACAACTGGCTGACTCATCCTGTTGATGTCTCTAACAGGAAGATAACTTTTTGGAATATTGCCTTAAGAAATTATTTAATTACAATTTTTACAATATGTGGGGTAAAAACTTACATCTAAAAACTTACAGTCAGGTGATAGACAGACAAAACCCTAACAAATGAATTTTCCAGAAAAAAAATAAGGGGCACACACCTAAGTGCTTACTCTACCAACATTCCATTCCCAGCCTAACAGAGCTGTAAGCAGGCGAAAGATCTTTCCCATCTTCAGCAGATGTCGATGGTGTTTGCATTCTCTTGTTATTCTAAAAAATTTAAACAATTGTTATGAGAATTGGCAGTACAATTAGGCAAGATGTCAAGCCACAAGGTTTTGCAATTTTAAACGATGAATGACTAGGTGCAGCAGTTTAATGAAACAAATATGTAGTGGTATTATTCGTATTCATATTAAAAAATGGTAAGAGTTAAGTGATTAATATGCTACCATAAAGCCTTCAGAAGATGATGCCATGTAAGAGACTGGTTAGCAATAGGAAATAAG
The DNA here is from genome assembly GCA_902168415.1 of Peromyscus melanophrys. Lineage (NCBI taxonomy): Eukaryota > Metazoa > Chordata > Mammalia > Rodentia > Cricetidae > Peromyscus > Peromyscus melanophrys. Next base: position 27,459 of record CABHPR010143603.1, on the reverse strand, counting down.
GAACATAGCATGTCCCTTCCCTGGCCTTATCCTCGCGATAGGCTTTTCTTGGACTCACACATTTTGTAACATTGGTCCGGGCACAGCAGGATGATGTAGTAGGGGAAACATTTAATTTGGAATATTCAGGTTGAAACTCCAGTCTGAACTTAAGAAATTACATATCTTATTCTAAATCTAGGAGATTAGATTATGAGGTGGTCTGGGAGGATGCCCCATCTCACACAGGAGAGCACAAAATCACTTGTGGTTTGCCCTGAAGATGTCAGTGGCAGTCACAGAGCACACAGAAGTTTCTGCGGGACCCCTTGATAGCCATCTCATTGTTTGATAGGGAAGTCTTGTCACAATGGATTAGGAGCAGACCTTTCTGGCCCTTGTGATCATACATCCATAATAAGTGGCCTTCATTCGTTGTCTTATGATTCTAAGAAATACATTCGTAAAACTACTTTTTTTTCTGAGACAGGGTTTCTCTGTGTGACTTTGGCTGTCCTGGAACTCCCTCTGCAGACCAGGCTGACCTTGACCTTGAGATCTTCCTGTCTCTGCCTCTCGAGTGCTAGGATTAAAGGCATGCTCCACCACCGCCTAGCCATATGGTTACTTTTAAATCCTATATTCTAGTTCCATTTGTGGACTGTGGCAATACTTCTGCTCCTTTGGTGTGATAACATGAACTTAAGTAAACTGAAGATTATAATCTCATTACAAAGGTAAAGACAAAGAAGTCAGCCAGGTATGTACAGTGATTCCTAAATACAGTGTGGGGAACTATTCGGGAAGCCCAGGAAGGAGACAAACTTGCACCCATGCAAATTTACAGACAGATCTGGGGTGCACTCAGCAATCTGTATTTTTTATTAGGTCTTTGGGATTCTGTACCGTGTATTTTGATCATATCCATTCAATTAAACCTACTTTGAGATTTCATCTTACTGCAGTCAAAATAACTAAGATACAAAAAGGAAGACAAATCCTGGCACAGATGTGAGGATAGAGGAATGCAAACTGGTACTTGACCCAGCTATACCACTCTTGGATACATGCAAAGGACTCTATATCCTGTGACAGAGATACCTGTTATCCATGTTTATTGCTGCTCTATCACAATAACCTGTAAATGGAAATGACCATCAGTTGATGAATCAATAATACTATGTAGTATGTCTACATAGTATATCTACACAGTAATCTACATTTTACCAGCACTGTAAGCCCCTTGAGCCACTCCAGTGGCCAGGCCCCTCCTCACAAGGACCTCTAACTGCCAGATCCCACCCACAGAACACTTTAACTGTACTAACTGCTGGGCCCTGACCCTACCCTGCAGAATAAAAAAGCCCAATCTCTGGACATGAAATTGCACCAATCGTCACCTTGGAAAGCTCCACCCTGAAAAATTCCACCCCCTTCCCAAGAAGCTCTATATAAGCCCTCTATCCTGTTCATTTTGCTGCTGTATCTTGCTCAAGCAGAGGCAGCCACCCTCCTGGTTTTTTCCCTCTCAATAAATCTCTTGTGTGAGGTTTGTTGTGTGGTATGACTTTGTGGCATTCCTCGGCTTCCAGCTGCCAGGATACCTTTCCATCCAAGCTGCAATGCTTACAAGCACCCATATAGGAAGTTCGAATACACTGAGTCAAAAGACCATACACTGAGAAACCCCAGGGAATTAGAGATTCTGCTTTGAGTCTCACAGCAGATTTTGACTCCAGATCCAGACTTTTGTAGCTATGGGAGCTTAGATTAAGTTAAGAGATAGTCTGGTGGTGGGTTTAGTGCAGAATTCTACCGGACTTTCAAAGAAGAGATAATACCAGTACTCCTTAAATTATTCCACAAAATAGAAACAGAAGTAACATTGCCATATTCATTTTATGAGGCCAGTCACCCTGATACCCAAACCACACAAAGACTCAACAAAGAAAGAGAATTACAGATCATACCCCTAGTGAGTATTGATGCAAAAATACTCAACAAAATACTTAAAAACCAAATCCAAGAGTACATCAAAAAGATCATCCACCATGATCAAGTGGGCTTCATTCTAAAGATGCAGGGATGGTTCAACATACAAATATCTGTCAATGTAATCCACCATATAAACAAACTGAAAGAAAAAAAAACATGATCATCTCATTAGATGCTGAAAAAGCCTTTGACAAAATCCAACACCCCTTCATGATAAAAGTCTTGGAGAGATCAGAGATACAAGGGGCATACCTAAACATAATAAAGGCAATTTACAACAAGCCAATAGCCAACATCAGATTAAATGGAGAGAAACTCAAAGAAATTCCACTAAAATCAGGAACAAGTCAAAGTACCAGTATTTTCAGATGACATGATCATATACATGAGTGACCCCAAAGATTCTACCAGGGAACTCCTACAGCTGAAAAACACCTTCAGCAAAGTGGCTAAATAAAAAAAAAACTCAAAAAAAATCAGTAGCCCTCCCATATACAAACAATAAAAGGGTTAAGAAAGAAATCAGCAAAATAACACCCTTCACAATAGCCACAAATAATATAGAATATCTTTGGAGTAACTCTAACCAAGCAAGTGAAAGACCTGTATGACAAGAACTTCAAGACTTTGAAGAAAGGAATTGGAGAAGATATCAGAAGATGGAAAGATCTCCAATGCCCATGGATAGGTAGGATTAACATAGTAAAAATGGCCATCTTACCAAAAGCAATCTACAGATTCAAAGAAATCCCCATCAAAATCCCAACACAATTCTTTACAGACCTTGAAAGAACAATACTCAACTTCATATGGAAAGACAAAAAGCCCAGGATAGATAAAAACAATCCTGTACAATAAAAGAACTTCTGGAGGTATCACCATCCCTGATTTCAAGCTCTACAACAAAGCAATAGTAATAAAAAAAAAACATGGTATTTTCATAAAAATGAATAGGTTGATCAATGGAATCAAATCAAAGACCCGGATGTAAGTCCACACACCTAAGGACACCTGATTTTCAACAAAGAAGCCAAAATTATACAATGGACAAAAGAAAACATCTTCAACAAATGGTGCTAGTCTAATTAGATGTCTGCATGTAGAAGAATACAAATAGATTCATATCTATCACCCTGCACAAACTCAAGTCCAAGTGGATCAAAGACCTCAACATAAATACAGATACATTGAATATGATGGAAAAGAAAGTGAAAAATAGCATTGAACACATTGGCACGGGAGATAACTTCCTGAACAGAAAACCAATAGTGCAGGCACTAAGATCAATAATTAATAAATGGGACCTCATAAAACTGAAAATCTTCTGTAAGTTAAAGGACACTGTCAATAGGACAAAATGGTAGCCCACAGAATGGGAAAAGATTTCACCAACCCCACAACTGACAGAGGACTGACATCCAAAATACATAAAGAACTTAAGAAACTAAGCAAGCCAAATAATCCAGTTAAAAATGGGGTACAAATCTAAACAGAATTCTCAACAGAGGAATCTCAAATGGCTGAGAAACACTTAAGGAAGCATTCAACATCCTTAAACCATCAGGGAAATGCAAATCAAAACTACTTTGAGATTCCATCTTACACCTGCCTTAATGGCTAAGATCAAAAACAAAAGTAAGAGCTCATACTAGCAAGTATGTGAAACAAGAGTAACATTCCCCCTTGCTTATGGGAGTGCAAACTTGTACAGCCACTTTGGAAATCAATATGGCAATTTCTCAGAAAATTGGGAGTCAATCTACTTCAAGACCCAGCTATACCACTCTTGGGCATATACCCAAAGAATGCCCCATCATACCACAAGGACACATGCTCAGCTATGTTCATAGCAACATTATTCATAATAGCCAGAACCTGGAAACAACCTAGGTGTCACTCAGCTGAAGAATGAATAAAGAAAACGATGTACATTTACACAATGGAGTATTACTCAGCTGTTAAAAATGACATCATGAAATTTACAGGCAAATGGATGGAACTAGAAAAAATCATTCTGAATGAGGTAACCCAGTCCCAGAAAGATGATTGGTGCCTATCCCAATTGTCATCAGAGAGGCTTCATCTAGCAACTGATGGAAACAGATGCAGAAACCCACAGCCAAATATTAAGCGGAGCTCAGGGAACCATGAAGAAGAGGGGGGAGGAAGGTGTCAAGGACATCACAAGAAAACCCACAGAAACAACTAACCTGGGCTCATAGGCACTCACAGAGAGTGAACCAACAGCCAGGAACTCTGCATGGGCCTGACCTAGGCCCTCTGCATAGATGTAACAGTTGTGTAGCTCGGTCTTGTTGTGGGACTTCTAACAGTAGGAGCAGGGGCTGTCTCTGACTCTTTTGCTGGCTTTTGGGACCCTATTCCTCATACTAGGCTGCCTTGTCCATCCTTAAAATGAGGGGAGGTGTCTAGTCTTATTGTAACTTGTTATGCCATGTTTGGTTGATATGGGAGGCTTGCCTTTTTCTGAATAGAAACAGAGAAGGAATGGATGGGGAGACACAGCAGAGGTGGAGAGGGACTGGGAGGAGAAGAGGGAGGGGAACTTGTGGTCTGGATGTAAAAATAATAAATAATAATAATAATAATTTTTAAAAGGAGGTAGTCTGGGTGTCACTATTCTCATCTACAAAATGAAGGTAATAGCAATACCTACATGTTAACTGATTGTGATATTAGTAGTCCATTAACACTTAGTGTGAAAATTGTTGTACCTGTTATCATTAATTAATGTTACTGAAACACAGGAAACTGACCAGATGTTAACTGGCTTCACAATGTTCCTAGAATTCAATGAATAGAGAATTCTGAGTAAAGGAAAGAGAAACATGAAGGAAGAAGTTGAACTAAATTTGTTTGTTTTCATCAATGTCAGAGACGAGAAGAAACTCTGAAGAAAGGAGAAATAATGCACAAGTCAGCAAGGAAGTAGGGAATGAGCTGTGTGTGACACAGATAAGGGAGATGGCCCCTGAAGTGGGAGGTGAGTTGAAGACAAGTGAGACATACACCGGCTAAAAGACCAGAGGCCTCACAAGCTTGGTTCTTCTGCCTCTTGACTTAGAGCTTCACTTGTTTGTTCTGTTTGTTTTGCTGGTGATTGAACCCAGAGTTTCACACATACTAGGCAAGTAATCAGCACTGAACCCCCTCCGCAGCCCTTAAAGTGCCCGTTGTAAAAGGCAGCACCATTAGATCTGCCCCATGAAGAAAAAAAACGTGAAAAGACCAATTTATAGCAACTATTCTTATTACAGAGTAATTATTTACAAACTAACTTGCCACAAGGAACTTTAATTCATTGAGTAGGTTAATATATATATATGTATATATATATACATATATACATACACACACACACACACACACACACACACACACATATATATATATATATATTGGTTTTTCAAGACAGGGTTTCCCTGTGTAGCTTTGCGCCTTTCCTGGATCTCGCTCTGTAAACCAGGCTGGCCTCGAATATATTTTAAAAACATTTCACGAGCTGGTGAGATGGCTCAGTGGGTAAAGGCACACTCTGCCAAGCTTGACAATCTGAGTTCATTCCCCAGGATCCACATAGTAGAAGGAGAGAGCGAGATCCTGCACATTGTACTCTGACTCCACACACAGGCCAAGGCACACACATGCACACTGACACACAAACAAATGTAATTCAAAAATCATTTCCAACTTGCCAAAAATAATTCAAACTTTGAATAAAAAACTATCAGCTTTTATTGAAAACAAAGCACTATTTGCTTATTATAGAACCTCAGATTCTTACACAGTTCCAGGAACACATTGATGGCTTCAGATAACAAGTGGTTCAGTTAAACAGAGGTGGGTGTGTGTGTGTGTGTGTGTGTGTGTGTGTGTGTGTGTGTGTGTTTTCTGATTACAATTAGGATCTCCTTTTTATCAGAAATAAAAACAGTTTATTAAAAAGAATATGTGCGTGGCAAAGGTTGGGAGGGCTGTCCCTTTTTTTATTTTATTTAATTTTATTTTGAGATTATAATATAATCACAACAGTTCCCCCTTTCCTTTCCTCTCTCCAACCTTCCCATATACTTCTCCATGCTTTCTTTAAAATTTGTGGCCTCTTTTCCGTTAATTGCTGTTACATACATATATGAATATACACATATATTCCTAAATACATAATACATCCTGCTCTGTATAATGTTTCTCTATGTATGTTTTCAGGGCTGACTGTTTGGTATTGGGTAACCAATTGGTATGGTCTTCCCTGGAGAAGACTAATTCTGTCACTCTTTGCATTCCTTTGTTGTTACAGTCCTTTGCGTAGGTTTGAGGTCTCCTGGGCTTTCCCTGTCCACTTTACCAGTGTCTGTTGTTGTCCTTGTTCAGTTCACATTTCCATGGTCATGTTGTTGAGACTTTATGGGTGTAGTTTCTGACATTACTAGGAAACACAGTCCCACAGCCAACTCCCTGACCCTCTGTCTCTTACAATATTTCCACACACACCCCTTTCACAACATTCCCCAAGCCTTAGGTGCAGGAGTGTTTTGTAGGTGTATCCACCAGGACTGGGCTCCCCACCTCTGCATTTTGATTGGTTGTGGTTTATGGAATGGTCTCTGCCTGCTGCAAAGACAAGTCTCCTTGGTGAGGGGTGAAGATTACACTTATCTGAGAGTATAAGGATAAATATTTAAAGTGTAATTAGGGATTGTGCTGGTTTAATAAAGTAGTGGTTGTAGGTTCTACTGCAAAATCCATGACTTACTAACCCTGGGTGGTTGGCTAGGCTTGAAGAACCATGCACAATTTCCCTCTTGTTGAGTGGGTTGAATATCCATTTTGTTGAAATTCTTTGTTTTAATTTTCAGATGAAGCCATCACTCTGAAAATGCAACCAAAGTCATTGCTCTGATGTATGGTGAATGACCAAATTACATAAGCAGAAATAAAGTGAGCACTGTACATGTCAGTAGTCAGCTTGGATAATCTGATTTGACTTCATAGGAACCTGGGTAACTTCATTAAATTCACAGTGTAATGGCTGAAGGAAAGATCATAAAGTGTTCTTGTTCCTCATTTCAGACTTGTTTGCCTGGATCCTTGTAGATCAACTGATCCTCCAGGAAACATCTATACATCTGAACCCCAGAACAAAAGGAACCTAAAACTACTTGCCATTGGCCATTAATTTCTCTTCTAATATAGGACTTTTTCTTTTCTTTTTTTTAATCTTTTAAAATAGTTTTATTAATTCTTTGAGAATTTCATACAATGTATTTTGATTATATTCACCCCTTACTCTTCTCCCTAAATCCACCCTTACCTCTCTATGCCCCCAACTTCACATCTTCTTTATGTTAATAACTCATTGAATCCAATTCATGCTACTCTTATACTCTTGGGTGTGGATCCATCCAGTGGAGTATGGTTGACCTACCAGTGGCTACATCCTTAAAGAAAACTGATTCTCCCTTCCCTAGATGCCACCAATTGTCCATACCTCCACATTAAGGGGTGAGAGCTCATTAGCCCCTCCCTGCTCCATGTAAAAATGTTCACTGGCTTGTTTGTGTGTGCAAGTCTTGTTCAGGCAAGCACAGTTGCTGTGAGATGATGAGTGTAATGGTCCATCATGTCCAGAAGACGTCAGTTTGTTCCAGTCTTCCCCACCTCTGGCTCTTGCAATCTTTCTGTCCACTCTTCAACAATGGTCCCTGAGTCTTGGGGTGGTATGAAAAAATGCTCCATTTGTGGCTGAGTATCACTGACACTTACTCTCCATACTTTGATCAGTTGTAACCATTGCTCACTGCACAAAGAAACGTCTCTGATGAAGTTTGAGAGCTGCATAGAGATACAAATTTAGAGAGTATTGTGATACTATGTTTATTTACCATAATAATAGTAGTGGGTTCACCCTTGGGGTCTGTGAGTCCCCCCAACTATTGGTTCTTAGGCAGATTCATAGTACCAGGTGTGCATTTCGTCCTGTGGAGTAGGCCTCAAATCTAGGAAGAAAGCAGTTGGTTACCCTCATAACACTCACGCCATTGTTGCACTCGTGGGCATATCTTACCTCACTGGTCATTGTCATAGTTTACAGACTCCGAAACTGGGCAAGACTGTTGGTGACTTTTCCCCAAGCAGCCTGTATAGCACTATCCAGTACTATAAAAGGTATCCAGCAAGGACAATGCTTCCTAGTCATTACCAACTTGATTTCTCCATGTCCTGTGACTAAAGTATCACACCTTCAGCAATAGCATCCTACTGTCAAGTTCTGATGGGCAACCAAGAGTAACACCAATTGCCTTGACTGTTTTGGTGGTCTCCAAGGACATTCTGACAAACAACTTGAGGGGAGATATTCACACCTGGAACTAGGCTTTTTTATTTGGTAACCTATGGCTTCTGGGAGGAGCATTATCCCATGTGTAGAATAACTCCAATTAAACACTTTTTTATGGATTGTGCACGTGTGTGTGTGTGTGTGTGTGTGTGTGTGTGTGTGTGATCTTATAAAATAATAGGTTCATAAGACTTTTTGAAGCTTCCTTAATGTTAGTTATCCCTTCTACCACTTCCTTTTTCTGCCCTACCCTTCCTTCCTTCTCCCCATTACAAATGCCACATGTTCTCACTCATGTGGATCTTAGAATCAAATCTTCAGATTTGTGTGTTTAATTTAGACGACCTATAGAATCTAGGAAACTAGAAAGGGACCATTGTTGGAAAGGGAGAGAAATGCTTGAAGAGATGGAGGGATAGTAAGGGAAAGAAGATTCTTTTTCAACTTTTCTTTCTTTACCTTGAGAAAACAGCATTAAAAAGCATATGAAGTACTTTATTTTATTTCTTTATGACTTCTGAAATACTGTCTTCAAAGTTAACTTTATTACCATAAAGCATTCAAAGAATGTGAGAGAGTTCACATGAATGCACCTACCTCATGTCCATTGAGATGGCCATCTCTGAAGATAGAGGAAGCTGTGTTTATCATGTATGTAGTATGCATATAATGTAGATCATGAGATTAAGTCCCTAGGGGATCACTAATCTAGGCAAAGGAGAATGTCCACATGGGACATTTAAATGCTCATTGCATTAGAAAACATTTACCTTAGAATAAAACATGGTGGGAAGGTAGAAAATTATCTGAGATGATATTTATATATTACCATGCCCACTAAACAAAAACTACACTGAAAACAGCACACTAATTAAAGTGTTGCTCTCTGATGAACTAGAAAACGGGCTTTGTTCCCACCAGCATTCACGCCTTGTTTTTGCCAGCTGGGAATAAAATGACCAGCTGAAGCTTCACTTCACAAATCTGATTCTGGTTAATGTCCCAAGGGAAGCTATCAGCGTGTCTCCTCCAATTGCCTCCTAGGGAACAAGAGAGAAATATTTGGCCTATTAAAAACAATGACTGCATTCTCTTCTGTACTGGCCTGATCAGGACCTGTGCTTCCGTTTACAACTGCCCAATTAATTCAGCTCTTTGATTACCTTCTATCAGGCACTCAAAACCAACTCAAGCCATGAGTGGGAAAGAATTAAATCCAGTGAAAGAGAGCGTCTTCCATGGTCATACCTGCCTAGTGTCCCTCGGACTATTTTTGTGCACATAGAATTAATAGTTTGCCAAAAACTCAAACTTCCAGCAATACAGAGTTGGCGATAAAGCTAGGAATTTGCCTCAAAATGAGCCAAGACTAATTTTTGTTCTAGATGCTATACTTACCAGCTGTTCAGTCTTTAGTTTACTATATTAAATCTCCCTAAGCTTCAGCCTGTCCATCAACAAAGATAATAATGTATATTACATGAGTACAGACACAAAGAGCAGTGTGTGTGTGTGTGTGTGTGTGTGTGGTGTGTGTGTGTGTGTGTGTGTGTGTGTGTGTGTGTGTGTGTGTGTGTG
>CABHPR010143603.1:3543-17539 GCA_902168415.1 Peromyscus melanophrys | reverse complement strand
GTGTGTGTGTGTGTGTGTGTGTGTGTGTGTGTGTGTGTGTGTGTGTGCTATACTCAGCCAACTTTAGTTACCTTATAAACATTTCTTTAAAATGTTTAATGAATATAATTTAGATCAGCTTGGGCTCAAAGGGTAAAAATAGAAAACCCAAGCAACAATGAACTGAAAAGATTTGAGGGTTTTGTTTTACACAAACTTGTTTTTCCCTCAAGTTCAATTGTAATTAGATACAAGTTGGTTTCCCTTTGGTATAAATATGACCATATGAAACATTGCATAATTCTACTTGCTTAGAAAATTGACAATAGGAGCAGAGAGTACAATAATGGTTGTAAGAACTATAAAAAGGAGAAATGGAGAGTTTCCTGGGTCCAGAATTTCATTTATGTAAAATGAATGAATCTGGGGATCTTGTGTATATAACATTCTACCTACAGATAGCAATACAGTAATGTGCACTTGAAATGCCATTAACAGCACAGATCTCATGTTAGCATTCTTACACCAATAAAAATAGCACAGGAAACTTTTGGAGGAGATGGACACGCATATCATTTTGATTGTAAAGATTTCATTTGGTCCAATCTCACCAAATTGTAAATATCAATACTGCCAGGTTTTTATATATCACCCAATAAAGATTTTTTTAAATTTATTTATTATTCTTTTATATACATTAGTGTTTTGCCTGTATGTATGTCTGTGTGAGGGTGTCAGATCTTGGAGTTACAGACAGTTGTTAGCTGCCGTGTGGGTGCTGGGAATTGAACTCAGGACCTCTGGAAGAGCAGTCAGTGCTCTTAACCGCTGAGCCATCTCTCCAGCCCCAACAAAGATTTTTTAAGGGAAAGAATTAAGGACACTTAGACTGCTTTAGGAAGCTTCCCCATAGCCACCATTGTCACCATAGCCACCATTGTCAAGCATGGACAAGGGCACCATGGCATGATCTGGAATTACAATCTGTTGCTTCATATAACTTGAGCCCACTTACTGTTTCCCTGCCTGCCTCAGCCAGTTCTGCCTTCAATGATCAGCTTGGCCATCTCCAAGTCTTCTTATGCTGTTATCCTCAGCACCTGCCAAGGGCAATGTCTGGCACAGAGAAGATTGCCAGTATCATCTCACTAGATGGACAGTGGCGCAGAGTCAGGTGCATGACTCCACCTCTTAACCACAACATACCTTTTCCAGTGTTGTGACTCCTCATTATAGTTCTCTCATCATAGAAAAGGCATAATGAAACAGAAACCAAGAAAGGCCAAAGTTGCATCTCCATTTGTATTGCCCACCTCTGCCTGCCAGTTTTCAATATAGACAGGAGCACAGGAGCGCCTTGATCTGGTCCATCAATCATTTGAGTAATCTCTCTTATAAAAAAAAAAAAAAAGCAAGCACCTTTGCTCCTACAAAAGACCTTAGAAATATCTGCACATTTTTCTTCCACACCAGATCAGACCTCACAATACCCATCTGCAAAAGAGGTGTTTGGGAATGTGTAGAGGAGATGAACTACTTTTCACATTGAATATTCTAAGAGAGAAGGACCTGATTCTCCAAACCCTGCACCCCGATTCAAAGTCAAGAAGACCCATGAGACCAAGCAAAGGCCCAGAAAGAAGAAAGGCAAGGCCCCAGGACAAAATTCCTATGGAAAGGGTTATCTGGACTAGTGGTATAGAGTCAGAATCTAGCCTCAGATTTAGAATTTGCAGGTTCTGGGAACTAAAGTTCCTTAGGACCCAGATATGTTAGAACAATGTTATGTTTAGACAACACCTGTGTATGAACAAAAATAAAAGGTATTAAAGTCCTATGTGAGGTGTCACAGTGGTTGGCACAGGAACTTAAGTGTTTGTCATACAGCAAAGGGAAGCAGCAATGTCCATGGGGCACTGTAGGAGCCAGTTTCAATGTCAGTGTCATGGGCTACGGCGACACAATCACCATGCTTCCAGTTTCCCTCTGGGTCTTCATTAGCGGAAACAATGCCCCTCAGTTCGGACAGGCTGAGGTTGGGTGTTCTTGGACATCTTTAAGTAGGAGTAGATATTTCAAGGTAAAGACTAAATGTCCTCTGCCTGAAGTCTCACACAATTCATTTAACAGAATTAAGGTTCTTTGACTATACTTATACTGAAAATGAATAAATTCACATCCACTATGCTCTTTCAAAGGCAGGACCTATGCAGCTTAACCTAAGATGGAGCAGATAGATGGACTGTAGAGAAAATAGACACTGAGCATCAGTGTCTCAGCAGCAAGGACTCCTACCTTCTGAAGCCAGGCACTTAGTTTATTATCTTCTGTTTTAGGCTTCTAGAAAGAATAACAATCATAGTATGCTCCATTCCGAGTTTCAGTTTAAATTTACCAAAGAAAAAATGTAAATAGAAGTATGTGACATCTTCACTCAAGAAACTCTAGGATCTTCACAAAGCATCACACAGAGGGAGCTAGATGGAAAGGAGAGGTGACTACCCTGTGAGTTCTCCCATGTACTGCCCAAATTACCTAAGCAGGCAGTGGGAAAGAAGTCAATATAATTTACTGAGAGACATGAGCGATTGAAGAAGCCAAGGGGCTCTGTGAGGTCCTCGTATGTCACATTTAACTTCCATCGAAGCTTTTGGGGAAACAGAGCTAGAGTTCACACCTATCGAAGATACCATCCACTTCACACTTAGAGATGACTGCCAGGCTCAACTAAGTACAGGAAGAGGGACACAGCCTTGAGACTGTCTGCACACTAGAAGAAGTGAGATTGTCCTTACTGAAGCCTGAGCACACATGGAAATAAGCATGGGAACTAGTTCCCAGGCCAGGGTGCTAGAAACTGTGGAACACTCCAGACCATCTAACCTTTTCTTCTTTAAATATGTCAGAAATGTTCAAGCAAGGATCCATATTCCCTTCATCAGATCCATCTCCACTGCTAAGAAAAAAGAACAGCTTTCCTTTATAAGATGAGTAAACAAAGGATCAAAATCACCATGGAAATCAGCAAGGTCAACTCAACGAAAAAGAGGAGTCAGAAGATGTTCCTTTTGACATACACAGACACCTCAACTAGAAGATTCCCTATGTCTCTCAACATGCATTCTCAAAAAAGAATAAGGTCCTCCTACAGGACCAATAAGTGTGGTCCTCACCCCTCATCAAGGAAACTTCTTACAGCAGACAGAGACCTCTACAGGAAACCCCAACCAATCAAAACGCAGAGTAATGGAGCCCAGAATCAATGCATACATCCACAAAGCAACTCACCAACCTAAAGCTCAGAGAACATCCTAGAAGAGGGAGCGGAAAGGTTGTAAGAGGATCCGGGAGTTTGCTGTGAGATTGTATCTCCTAGGAATGTCAGAAGCTACACCCATAAAGTCTCACCAACATGGTTACCTAAACATGATCTGAACATGGAAAACAGCCATAGATATGCCAAAGCGAACTGGGGAAAGCCCACAGGGCCTCAACCCTGCACAAAGAACTACAGGCAACTAAAGAATGCTGAGAGTGGGGAAAATAATATTCCCCAGGGAAGAGCACACCAATCGGTTATCTAATTCCAAACAGTCAGCTCTGAAAACATACATGCATGTAACATTATACAGACTAATCAGAAATTATTTAGAATATATATATGTATATATATATATATGCATGTGTCAACAATAATGAAAAAAGAGGTCATGAATTTGAAAAAGAGGGAAAAGGGGTATGTGGGAGGGTTTACAGGAAGGAAAGAGAAGTGAAAAATGGTAGGCGTGGTAGCACCAAGAATCCTATAATTCAGGAGGCAGGCGTGGGATCATGGGGCAAGCTGGGTAGCTAAACTAGCTGATTGGTGTGCTCTAGGTTCAGCTGAGACCCTGCCTCAAATAAAGTGGAGAGTGATTAAAACATCCAGTGTTAACTTTGGGCCCCCACATGCCAGTACTTCCAACACACCTGTGCCCACACACATTTGCACTCAAAAATATAAATAAATAATAAAAAGATAGTAAACATCGAATATTGGAATACGATATCAACAAGCTAATAACTCATTGTCTCCCAACACATTACAGAACTTGATTTCAGATGGGTGCCAATGCTGAATAGATAGATTTTCTGCTCTTTTTAAAATGAAAGTACAAGCTTCACCGAGTGAAGCATTTTAAAAAAAAAGAAAATGGGTCTTCATCTGAATTTTGCTCTTCCTGAGAAGGTGAAAGGGAAATTGAGCTAGCACTATTGGCTACTGTGTGAATTCTGTCCACACAACAGAAGCTGCTCTGGGAAGTTTGGGTTAAACGTGGACCAGCTGGGTAGTACACCTGGAGGTGATCCCAGAAGAGACACAGTTTCATTTGAATGTGTCTGTCTAAAAGAGGAAGTCCTCAGAATGTGTGGGTGTGATCTTATTTAGAAATCAACTATTTGCAGATCAAGTCAAATGGGGTCTTTTGGGTAGACCCTAATCCAATTTGACTGATGTCCTTATCAAGAAGGAGGAATTTGGACTCAGAGGCAGACACTTACAGAGGAAGAACATGAAGAGGATTCCATATACTGGAAGAATGCCCGGGCTACTAGACACCGGTGGAAAGTCCTGAAGCAGATGCTTGATCAGAGCCTGGAGATGACCCTGCATGCTCCCTGAATTCAGACTTCCAGGGGCTAAAACTGGGAGACGCTAAACTCTGGTGTCTAAACCAGCCAGCTTGCTGTGTGTTGTTACAGTAGTCCTGGGGGACTAAGGCACCATCAAAATAACAGTGCTGGACGGTTATCTCAAAGAGCAGGTACTGAGCATGCACAAGGTCCTGGGTTCAACATTAGCACAAAGGGAAAAGGAAAGTATTGGTTTAAAACCTGGTATACAAAACAAGAAAACTGGGCACTGGAGATCTAATGTCAGACAGACTTGAGCAGAGGACTGGGAGACAAGGCTTCAGTGTCCAAGCAGAGATTAGCTTGACTCATGAACATGGATCCATAGGGTATTTTCAAGAGCAAAAGTATGACTGGTGCTCAGAACAATCTAGGAGCTTAGGAAAGTCTTCCTGGAGAATGTGGCATCCGATGCTTCAAAGAGCAACAAACTGACAAGATGTGACAGAAGACAACTACTTTCTAAAGGAACCCGGTAACTTCTTGGCACAAGACTGTATCTACCAGGATGTGCCTTTAAAAGGCTGTTCATATGCACACTTGATAACACATCAAAAGTGTGGCACCATGGCTAAAGAGATGGCTCAGGGTTCAAGACCATACACACTGCTCTTCAAAGGAGTTCTTTGGTTCCCAGCACCGGTGTCAAGAAACTCATAACCTCCTATAACCCTGACTGTAGGGGATCTAACACCCTCTTCTAACTTCCTTGGGCATCTGAACTTATATGCATACACTCTCACAAAGACACAGACATATGCATAACTAAAAATAAAGTTAATCTTGTTCTTAAAGTGTGGCACCTCTGCAGCTGGAGAGCAGACAAAGAAATAATCAGTAGAGGCAGTGGTCATAGGGAACAATAATGGCCAGTGGGAATAACTGGCCTGAAGCAGGAGGGGCCATGCCTATGCCATGTAGAAACTGACTGTATTTGTTCTCAATAAATGTGAGACACCACACCCCTGGTACTATTGACCGGGAAAAGAGGACTTGGCAGGGACTTGCAACAGCAAATGGGAGCAGACCCAGAGACGTAAAAATTCAAATAATAAGGGTCTCAGAGGCTTGTTGCAAGGAACCAAGCATGAATGAACAAAGCCAGAAAGATATATCACCACACTCTGTCTATCAATATTTAGTCCACTCTGCATTTATATTTATTTTACCATCTTGTGTTCATTTGTCACCATTATCACTTAGCAATATTCATTTCTTGAAAGCAACCTGTTTGGGAGTGATCGCTTCCTACCACAAATGAGGCCACTTTAATGACTCCAGTGAGTGGTAATCTAATGGGGCTGACAGCGGCTGCTAGTATGAGCAGACAGATGCGCGCAGACCTCTTTTGTGTGGCAATGCTCTGCTAATTGGGTCTAATGGAGGAGTTGGAGGCATTCTCCTTCTGTTTTCCCAATGATATTAATGTCTTCATGAAGTTAATGAAACCACTAACACCAGCCAACCGTGAAAGGTTTCCTGTATAATATAATCCACCTGTTTGTAATCTTAATACAAACACGAGCTATTGTTGTCATGGTTTTGCTTACAATGCGTAGAATTGGGATTTTTACTTCTTTTGTTTCCTAAAGACCAGAATCAGAGGGCAAAGAATCTGATCTGATTCCAAGGTTATGACTGTCCCAAGAGTTGACCATAGGCTTTATGGTCTCTACTGCCCCCTCCTGGCCAGATAAAGGAGGTCTTCAAGACTCCCTTGGGAGTTGAAGTACCAAGAGACAACAGGAAGAGCTATTTTTTGTTTTGTCTTTTTTATTATTATTTCTCTTATTTTTTGAGATTATAATATAATTACATTTCTCCCTCCCCTTTTCTCCCTCCAAGCCCTCCCATATACCCTTCTTCACTCTCTTTCAAATTCATGACTTTTTTTTCATTAATTGTTGTACACACACACATTCTTATGTACATAAATACTTCCTGACTAGTCTGTATATTGTTACCTGCATGTATGTTTTCTGGCATGGCCATTTGGAACTGCATAACCAATTGGTGCTCTTCCCTGGTGAAGACTGTTTCTCACACTTGCAACATTCCTTGATTGCCTGTAGTTCTTTGTGTATGGCTGAGGCTTCGTGATCTTTCCTCCATCCACTTTGGCAAGTCTATTGCTATTTGCCATTGTTCAGCTCATGTTTAGGCAGCCATGCTGGTGAGACTTTGTGGGACATTCCTAGGAGTCAGTCCCAAGCAAACTTCCTGATCCTCTGGCCCTTACAATCCTCTTCTTCAGTGACCCCTGAGTGTTAGATGTGGGAGTTGTTTTGTAGATGTATCCCTTGGGACTGGGCTCCACAACTCTGTTTTTTGATTGACTGTAACTTTCTGTAATGGTCTCTGTCAGTTACAAAGATAAATTTCCTTGGTGAGGGATAAAGACTACAATGTGGTATAAGGACAAATGTTTAGAGTGTAGTTAGGGATTATGTTGGTTTAATAAAGTCCTGGTTGCATGTTCTCCAAGATCCATGACTTCACTAGCCCTAGGTGCCTGGCTAGGCTTCTGGTACCAATCATGATTTTCCTCTTATTGAGTGGGTCTTAAATCCAACTAGAGAGCTGTTGGGTTCATTTCCCTCTTGTTGAGTGAGTCTTAAATCCAATTAGAGAGCTGTTGGTTTCTGCCAAGGAATGCATGCCACTACTGCACCTTTTGGATTAGCTGCCCTGCTGGCCATTGGTGTGGTTCATAGGAATCATAGCTGGCTGGGTATGTCTGGTGGTTACTTCCCTCCTTTGGCAGCTTGCATGGCATCATCTGGTACCCTAAAAGCTAATCCTCAAAGAAGAAGCTTTCAAGTCAGATCCAGCTCAGGGATCTCTCAGCCCTGTATCTAAATTGCACAGTGTCTTCAGCAATAATAACTTACTTTCCACCTCTGGGGGACAGCCAAAGGCAATATCAATAGTCTGTAATGTTCTGAGAATCTATCAGACAATCCTGACCAGCAGCTCAAAAGAGGGCTGCTCATGCCTGATGCAGGGGTTTTTTGTCAGATGATCTTTGGATTAAAGAACTCCTATGTGTTATTTATGTGCTGTTCCCTCATGAATAATAAATAATTACAGCATCTTGGGGGGGGGGGTCTTATTGCTGCTGAAGAAAGTTAGCATACAGCCAACCTATTTAGGAAGATTGGCATGGGAGTAGCAGACCCAAGACAAAGAGTACGTTGGCCTGACTCATAGCTACCATCACATTCCTATTGAAGGCATGGCAGATTGAAAAGCACATGTATTTTAAACACCAGATAAAAGGACTTTTGATTTTAATTCCCTCTATACCTTATATGTAAGCTGTATACTAATCTCTTCTATAAAATGTAAATCATATAGACTTTGGAGGATTATAGTAAAGGTTTTAACAATCATGAAAGCATAATAGAATACCATGGCTGACCATCAGATGTCAGGTGCTATGTGGGAAATGGACAAGACTATTGCCTGCAGATAATAGTCTCAGTTGTTGCTTCATTTAGGTCAGCTGGAGGGTTGTAACTAGATATCAAGGCTGAAAAATGATACTAGAATGCTTAAATAATAATGTCAAGACATCTGAATGTCTCTATCATTTACAAACCATTTTATGTACATTTTATTTGATGCTCACAAAAATGTACCTATCCATGAGTAACATGTAGGAACATGCTAAGCACACAAAATATGTGGTTGGTTCTCAACATCATGACCAACTTATTGTTATTTTCCCCACTGTCCAGTGAATAAACTGAGGCTCAGAAATGCTAAAGAACTTTCCAGAATCACAATGTACCAGGCAGTGGAGCTAAGACTTGCACACTGACCCATCAGGCCACAGTGATAATTTCTCTCAACTATTACCTTCCACAAATAGGCAGAAAAAGTGTGATATTTTCACTATGTACCACATATCAAAGTAAATGCATCTTGCACGAAGGTTCGAAAGTGGTATTTAACAGCATAATAAGTGGGGAAATTGAAGTAAAAAAAAATTGAAGATACATGTTTTATCTTCAAATCAATACTGCCACGAGAAATATCCAGGTGATAATTGAAGGACTTAGTGAAATTATTGTTCAAAAGAATTAAAGCCCAGGGGCTGGAGAGATGACTTAGCAGTTAAAAGAACTGGTTGTTCTTCCAGAGGACCTGGCTTCAATTCCCAGCACCCACATGGCAGCTCACAACTGTCTGTAACTCCAGTTCTAGAAGATCTGAAATCCTCACACAGACACACATGCAGGCAAAATACCAATGCACATAAAATTAAAATTTAAAAAAAACAGAATTAAAACCCACAGATAAATGAGTAACAAGGGGAAAGGCCAATTGTTTTTTGAAACTGGAATCGACCTAAGGGGAAAAATATTATCTCTGCATATATAGATCAGAAATGACATTATAAATTAAAATCTATGATAAATCACAGGTACATTGGGTGGGCATTCATAGCCAAAATTACATTACCAAAATTACATTACTGCGTATTTTAAAGAATTTTGCAAACATAGAAATCCCCAAGAGAGATGATATTCCTTTTAGAGTGTTTAATAGATTCTCTTCTTATGTAAAATGTTTTAAAGAAGAAATATAATGCCTACTATTCCTTAATCCTCCTGAGTACAAAGGTCTTTCCATGAACTTGGGTGGAATGAATCTCCAGCACTCCCTTCATGGATGATCAGTGCCACAGTGTCCAACACACAAGGACAAACCATGACACAAATGTAATGCATTAATGTTAATTTAATAAGCTGAAGACCCAAGTCAGACTTGTGAGCCTCACAAAATAACAAATCACAGTTTAGCCATTATTGTGAAAATCATGAAATCCAAGCAGAAAGTAAGGTAGATATGTGAACTGGAAATGTCCCACTCAGGTCATGCGTCGTAGGGTTAGTCACTAGCTGATTAGATAGATATGAGGAAGGGACTGGATCATGAGGACACTTCCCACACCACTAGAAGAGTCCCTGATGGATTCAAGATCTGATAGCATTCCTTGGAAGTGGTAGGACCCAGGAGGTAGGAACTAGCTTAGAGGATGAGGGTCACGGGGCTGATACCCATTGACTATTGTCCCTGACCCCTTCTATTCTGCATCCTAGCCACCATGAGCCACTCAGCTCTCTTCCATCCTACTTGCCATGATTTTCTTCTTCATCACAGTCCTCAAGCAATGAAGACAGAAGACCATGGGCCAAAACTGAGCAAAAGTAAACGCTTTTCTCTAAGGAAGCTGTGTCAGATATTTTACCACAGTGAAAGGCAGACACAAAGGCCTTTCCAAACATGAGCTTCCTCACCTTTTAGAATAGTTTAGACCACTGTGTATCTCCTTATGTGCTTTGTATCCAAATGAACAGTAAAGAGAGTATAGATGATGTATACAACAATACTGTGTCTCTCAAAAACTGTATATTAAATTACTGGAGGTGTTATTTAAAACAAACCTATAGGGCAGGTGTTATGGCTCAGCAGATAAAGGCACTTGCAGCCAAGCCTGAGGAACCTGCATTCAATCCCAGAATTTACATGGGGAAAGGAGAAAACCAACCTCAAATTGTCCTCTGAATTTATGTACACACACACACACACACCTGTAAATTTTTAAAGTACACCTACAATTTATCCTCCCCTTTATAAAGTAAAAATAAAAAAGTTTACTATCAGTTTTTACAGCATTGCTTTCACCTTTTTTATTGTAGATATTTTTACATCTTCAACTTTTTCTTTCAAAATGAGAAAGTACAATTATAGAGTTTGCCTTAAACCGAAGCTTGCTTATTTTGCAAAGATTTGACTTGTCTGTGACCAAAGCATAAAAGGAGACATGCTTGGCCACTCAGCAGCACTAGGCAGTGACATCATCTGCATCTCAAAAAGTCCATGGTCACCTCATTAAAACCACAAGAAGGGAATGCAAAGTACCAGGGGCTAAGTGGGAAATCTCCCATCTAGAGTGAGCTGCTTTATTCCTGGGGAAAGGAAGAAGTCATCTCAACAAATAGCAGACATCCCTAGCCCCTGCCTTCTGCTAGTGCTCAATTAAGGTGTGTGATGCCTTTCCACACACCATGTGCCCTTCTCCCGTCGACTTTTGTACCAGCTCCTTCCTGCTCCTATTGATGGCTGCCCTGTGTGATTCTTTCTTCTATCTGCAACAGCAGGTGCCTTGTTTAGGAAATCAATAGAGCTATCTTGCCCTCTTGTTTGAGGTGTATAGAAAGCTGGAGTTGGGAGCATCTCTTTTCAGAGGAGCTCAAAGCAGAACCATGTGCCCTTCCACACTTTAGGTTGGACCACAACTCCCAAAGAAGGCCAATGGCCCAGGGAAGTCATGTGGCAGAACAAAACCTTCTCGAACATAACAAGGATGCAGTGGGAACCCAGCCAGTCCAGCCACTATCTACAAGGCCAGAGAAAAGAGTCCCCTCTATCTCTGCCACATAGGAGGCTAATTTGGACATCACAGTGTGTGCTTTCGATCTGGGTGAACAAATGCCTTTCTTTTGGAAAAGATGTTATGATTTTAGAAATCCTTAAGGGGTAAATTCCACACAGGAGCAGAGGGATTCTATAAATCAGATGCTGAAGCTAATATTTCATTGCAAACTGGCTGAAAGCCAGGAGGAAAGTGTGTTGGGGATTCTGTTGCTCCTTCCTGGGGTCAGATGAGTACATCACTGGATCTGAGGCTGTATTCAGTGGAGTCTGTGGCAGGAACACTCCAGACAACCATCTGAAGGTTAGTTTCAGCCTCCACAGACTGCATGTCTAACATGGGAAGTAAGTGTACTATGGGTAGCCCCTTTCTGACTTCCAAGTATCAAAGAGACTGGGTGCTCCTTTCTTTTAACGTTGTAGCACTGTGCAGATTCGGTCATCATCTGGAGAGAATGCAATAAGATTTAAAGGGGAAATGAGCCAGACTGCATTCTGTGCTGTGAAGATGGGACCTGGATTTCAAAGTTCTGGGTTCCTACATGTCTCTATGCTCCCAAGCCCCCCACCCACCCACCAGGTCTCTCTCTGGCTCCCAGTTTATTTTCCTGTTGTTGTTGTTGTTGTTGTTGTTGTTGTTGTTGTTATTGTTGTTGTTAAGTGGGTACTACAGAGTGGCAACCCCTGCCTGGATACTCAGTGCTCAAAAAGTTGACTTTAATCACTTTTCGGTGGGATATATGTTCTCTACATAACCTGAATAGGGTCTCATACCTGATTCTCCTTTGCACATTTCTAATGCCCATTTAGCTAGCCCTGAAGATATTTACTGCTGTGGAATGTCTTTCTATATGCTGTGAATATGTGTTGCTCTGACTGTTGATAAATAAAGCGGTTTGACCTATGACAAGGTGTGAGTAAACTGCAAAAACTCTGGGTTTGGTGTCCTGGGTTTCAGCACCAAAATGTTAGTAAATTGATGGCTGAAACTGCAAGGAGACAGTTCAGCCCTAGAGGGTGAGGTATCCCGGACATCTCAAGCTACTCAGAACAAGAGCTCTGCCCTGAAGGTGTCCCAGACACCTGGAGCTGTTTAGCACAGCTCTGATGGCTGGGACTGCAAAGAAACAGCCCAACCTTGGAAAGGAAGGTTTTCTGACATCTCGGGAGAGTCAGGCCTGGAACTGCTTCAGCAAGGAAGGGTATCCTGACTCTTCGGGAAGGTCAGGATATACCTGGTATGATGGTATGATGGGGGATGGTTTCCCTGCAGGACACAGCAATCTTGCTCCTCTCCTGGAGAGCCACAATCTCTGGATCAGTGTTACCAGCTCTTTCTCACTCAGTCCACTATGGGACGTCCCAGCAAGGTTCTTCTGTTCAGCTCCCAATGAAGGTCTTCACCCAATACTCTTTTGAGAAAGAGGTTTATTTGGGAAGGAGAAGTCCAGGAGGGTAGCTGCCTCTACCAGGGTGGAGAGAACAGCTCACAACTGACCGGGCAGGGTGGTTTATATAGGATGTCTAGGGGGCAGAGTCAACTGTGATTGGTTAGTTTATTTTCTGCCCAGGGATTGGCCAGTTTTGTGAGCAAGGGGCAGAGATGGCCCTGATTTCAGGGCCAAACTGTGTTTCTTTCACTGGCCTCTCTTGGCTTTTTGACACTACCTCTAAGGTCAGGGCACATTTCTTTCACTGACTTTGATTCTAGGGGCCAAGAGTGTTATTTTGGTACTAGTCTCAGAGTCAGGCATATTTCCTGGGTTCTGGGTTTGGGGATAAAGTGTTCACTTCTCTGGCTCAGGTCCCAAACACAGGCTGTGTTTCTTTCCCTGGTCCTGGGCCCTAGGGCCAGGATTCTACTGTCCTGCTCTGTGATTGGTTGATTTCACAAGTCAGTTGGACAGGGACAGAGATGGCTCTGATCTGAGCTAAACTGTGTTTCTCTCACTGGCCTTACTTAGCTTTTTGACACTACCTCTAAGGCCAGGGCACATTTCATTCACTGACTCTGATTCTAGGGGCCAAGAGTGTTTCTTTGGTACTGGTTTCAGAGTCAGGGCATGTTTCCTTGGTTCAATTCTCTGGCCCAGGTCCCAGACACAGGCTGTGTTTCTTTCCCTGGTCCTGGGCCCTAGGGCCAGAATTCTGCTGTCCTGCTCTGTGATTGGTTGATTTCACAAGTCAGTTGGACAGGGGCAGAGATGGCTCTGATCTGAGCTAAACTGTGTTTCTCTCACTGGCTTTATCTGAGCCATCCTTCCCTAATTCTGGGCTCCAGGGTCAGGGTGGGTTTCTCTAGCCAGCCCCTTTTCCCTACACAAGGCAGCTTAGAGGCAGGCAGGAAATCCAGGCAGAGAGATAAGAGAGAAGAAAGGAGAGTGGGGCAGATTCTGCTAGCCACCACCAGGAGAAGCAAGATGTAAAGTACCAATAAGCCACAAGCCACATGGCAAAGTATAGATTTATAGAAATGGGTTAATTTAAGATATAAGAGCTAGCTATCAAAAGCCTGCCATGGCCACAGTTTAAAAATAATATAAGCCTCTGTGTGTTTACTTGGGTCTGAGCAGCCACCAGACCAGGTAGGACATAGGAAAACTTCCAACTACAATTTATATTTGAAATTACAGCATCTCCATGGGTCTTCCCAAGTCTTTAAGAGCAGAAAAATCTAAGATGTTCCAATACACGGTGGCAACAGCTTAAGTAGCCATTTCCCCCCCCCCCCCTCCTGTGTAGATGTCTCAGCTTGGGCTGCATCTGGAAAATGAAGAAGGCATAAAAACAGCCCAGAAGGAGAGAGAAGCAAAGTGTGGCACCGTGAGGTGTCAAGCCATGTTCTAGAAGTGCAAGCCATTGCTATAACTTGAAGTAAGAGAACAGAAAATAGAGATGA
>CABHPR010143602.1:60673-81524 GCA_902168415.1 Peromyscus melanophrys | reverse complement strand
CTCTCTCTCTCTCTCTCTCTCTCTCTCTCTCTCTCTCTCTCTCTCTCAGCATCATCCTCTCCAGGAACACGGGGCCATAAGGCAGCTGCTGACCTACATGTTCCCCCTTCTCATTATTTCTCTATTTCTCTTAATTTTGACAGATGTATCTGAGGTGGAAGTCTCCAAGGTATGTCCCTTCTAGGGACCCAAGAAGGGTGGGCATTCAGACATGTTCTAGGGAATGCTAGTTAAGACAGCTTGTGGGGAATCAATGGGAACTTGGCAAGGGAAGGGGCCAGAAAGGGAAGGAAGTTTGGGGGCATGAGGGGAGATTGTTGAAAGATGGGCTTATTTGGGGATAATGATTCTGTTGATATCACTACTTGGCAATGTTTAAAGGGGTTCCCCTGAAAAGTTCCTTAAGAAAAAATCCAGTACAGCCTGGAACATAGTGAGTCCTAGTCCAGCCTAAGCTAGAGTGAGACCCAAAAAAACAAAAAAATAACTGAATCCTGTTGTCTCTGCTGTGCTAAAGAGTAACAGAAAGGTCAAAGGTCTGAGTGTCAGAAGTCCAAGGAGATGGTCTCAGCTCTGTTATTCCTTAGCTTTAAGACACTGGCCCTCTGCATAGGCGGGACAGTTGTGTAGCTTGACCTGCTCAAGGGGCCCCTGGCAGTGGGATCAGGATCCGTTCCTGGTGCATGAGCTGGCTTTTTGGAGCCCAGTGCCTATGGTGGGACACCTTACACAGCCTTGGTGCAGGGGGAGGGGCTTGGACCTGCCTCAACTGAGTGTACCAGGTTCTGCTGACTCCCCATAGGGAGCCTTGCCTTGGAGGAGGTGGAAATTGGGGGTGGGTTGCGGGGGGTGGGGGGGAAGGCTAGGGAGCAGGAGGAGGGAAGAGAGGGGGATGTGTGGTTGGTATGTAAAATGAATAGAAATTTCTTAATAATAATAAAAAAAACTCTACAAAAAAAAGACATTGGGTAAATAATGTAGATTCACAATGCGTCAGCTTCCCTGTCTGTAAAATGGGAAGAGGTATTTCTGCTTGGTCCCTGAGGACTATTGTGAGGAATAAAGTGGATTGGGTACTAGTTGATGGAAGTCCTGCTTGCGGTTATTGGTTGAGATGACCATTGCAACTTGATTAAATCTAGAATCACCGTGGTAACATACCTCTGGGTGTGTTTGTGAGAACATCTCTAGAAGTGTTTTACTGAAGAAGGAAGCCTCACTCCGACTGTGGTTGGTACACCCAGTGATTGAGTTCTCAGACTGAAGAGGAAGGAGAGATCGAGTTGAGCACCAGCATTTCATTTTTCTCTGCTTCCCAAGTGTGGATGTGGTGTGAGCAACTGTCTCATGAGCCTGCTTCGCTGCATTTCCTGACATAGTGGACTCCGCTTCAGACCCAGAGCAAAACAAACCTTTCTTTCCTCACACTGCTTCTACTGGTAATTTTTTCACATCAATGAGAAAATTAATTAATATGCTTGTAGACACACACTTTATGTTTCTGTGGCATCTCCAGCTGCTGAGGGAAAGGAGAAATTGACTGGATTGTGAGGTTTGGATGATGGCAGGAGGTCCTTGAAATATTAGCCCAGGGTCATGTCTTAGGTAAAATTCTATTTCTGGGAAGAGATATCATGATTAAAGCAACTTAAAGAAGAAAGCATTTCGCTGGGGGCTTGCTTATAGTTTCAGAGGGTGAGTCCTTGACTGTCATTGTAGGAAGCATGGTGGCAGGCAGGTTGGCATGGTGCTGGAACAGTAGCTGAGAGCTTACGTTTGATCAGCAAGCATCAGGCAGGGGAAGAGAGACAGAGACAGAGACAGAGACAGAGGGAAATAGAGGGGGCTTGGCATGGGCTTTTGAAACCTCAAAGCTCATCTCTAGTGACATGCCTCCTCCAATAAGGCCACAATCCTAATCCTTCCTAAGCAAGTGCCCCAACTGGGAGCCAAATCTTCAAAAGATAAGCCTATGGGGGCCATTCTCACTTAAACCACCACAAGTCATAAAATGCTCCAGATCCATGATAGTAATACCCCTGAAGCTCTGAAACGGCGTATCAGTGCAGTGGCTAAAATTGGTCTTGATTTGGTTTGCTACCCCAGTCTAAGCAAACCCTGAAGATGTGCTGAGGGCACACACGAAGTACAGAAATAGATCTCTCTTTCTTCTACACAGGGCCTGCTGTCTGAGGAAGGGCTTACTGACCAGGCTGTGCCCTGTGATGATGGGGAGTCCTTAGCTGTTACTAATGCACTGGGAGCTATGCCTACTCCACTGTCTTCCACAGGCTGATCCTGTTAACTTCTCAGTCTTAGTGGTTAAGAGCTTGACTTCTGACTTCCAAGTTGCACTATGACCTTGTCCTTCCACCTCCTGGACTTGTACCCATGTATGAATGTCCTCTCACTCTTGAGCAGCAGTTTCTTGCAAAAAATTTTTGAGGTGCTTAACGTTTTAAAATATATATAACATTTTTATTAATTCTTTGAGAAGTCCATGTAATATATTTTGACTTTATTTACTACCCTATCACTTCTTCCCCTAGATCCTATCAGATCTAGCCTATCCTCTTTTATTAATAATAATAATAATAATAATAATAATAATAATAATAATAATAACAATCTACATAGTCCAATTTGTGCTGTCCATACACTCATGTGTTGTTTGAATCTAAGATGGTCTTTTAATAAAAAACCCAGCGCCAGATACTGGGGTGAAAGCTGAAAGATCAGAGAAGCAGAGCAAGCCACAGCCACCACCTATTGCCTCACCAGCTCCACAAATCCTCTGACTAAAATCCTCTGAGTCTTTATCCAAAAGGGTCTCAGCTGAACTACGTTAGTTCCTGTTTCTTCACGCCTTCTATACCTTTCTCCACCCAGCCATGTCACTTCTTGGGATTAAAGGCATGTGTGCTTCCCAGTACTGGGATTAAAGTTGTGTGCCACCACTGCCTGGCTCTGTTTCCAGTCTGGCCTTGAACTCACAGAGATCCAGAATTTCTCTGCCTCCCAAGTGATAGAATTAAGGGTGTGTGCCACCACTGTCTGGCTCTGTTCTCAGATTCTTTGGCAAGCTTTATTGGGGTACACAATATATCACCACATTTCCCCTTTTTTGCCTAAAATAATAGAAGGTTATAACTAATACAAGAAAAACTATATACAATAAGTATATACAATACATACAATCAAGAATTACATTAACAATGTCCAATCCATTAACATTTGACAGATTCAGAGGAAATATTCCATTATCTGTCCTATTTTGGTGAGTCCAAAATGTTGTACCTAATTCACTTTCTATCCTAACTTGTATTATCAACCGAAAACTATCTTTTGATGTCTTTCAAACTTATACACTTTACACATCTTTAGTGAGTTTCTTTTCTGAATTTGTTAACAAGGAAAATGATAACTATGTAATCTTCAACTTCCTCAGAGACCCAAGAACAAAATAATGTTACCTAAGTAAGTAGGAAGTGCAAACAAGCAACTTCCAAAAAGTGTGAGAAATGACAGAAACAGCTGGCTGCCTGGACAGTCACTCAGGATTTCTCTGCAATGTTGGGGCATCCATCTTTGGCCTACAGGCATAGCATATCTGCCTGACTCATCTGTGAAGCAGGATTTTCTAAAGGGCCTTCCTATCTTGTCTTGGCAAGGTTTGGAAGTCCTTTCTTTTGCATTCTGCTTGTCCATTTTGGACAACATACTGTCAGCAGTTGAGGCAAGGGAATTCTTGCCCAGTGGCTAACTTTTGCCACAAAGAAAGTAAACTCCATATGGAGTTTCTTCAATGGATGAATATGGGGCCATCTACTGGAGCATGGTCCACATGCCAGAGGCTACACTCTTAAAGAAAACTGGCTCTCCTTCCTCCAGAAGCCATCAACTGTAAAGAGCTGTTTATTGAGAATGATGGTTTATGAGTCCCCCCCACCCCCCAAGCTATGTGAAAATGTTGACTGACTTGATTTTGTGCATGTCTTGTGCAGGCAGCTTTGACTGCTGTGAGTTCATGAGTGTAGCAGTCCTGTTGTGTCCAGAAAACATGGTTTTTCTCTGTCCCTCCCCAACTTCTTTGGTTTTTACAATCTTTCCAATTCCTCCTCTTCTGTAATGGCTCCATTTGTGGCTGAGTACTCCATTAACATGTATTCTCTGCATTTTGATGAGTTGTGAGTTTCTGCATTAATTGTTGTCAACCACAAAGAAACTTCTTTGATGAAGTCAGAGAGGTGCACTAGTTTATTATTACAGAGACACAGTGTCTATTTAGCAGAATAATAGTAGTAGGTTCAACCCTGGAGCCTGTGATCTCCCCAGTCATGGGCTCTTGGCCATATTTACAATCAGGCATGTGTTTCTGCCTATTGAGAGGCCTTAAATCTGACCAGAAAGCAATTGGTTAACCCCTTAACATTTACACCACTATTACACCCATGGGTATGCCCTGCCACACCAGTCATTCAGATAATCTGTGTTTTTCATATGGGAAAGATAGACTTTAAACACAAAGAAAAACTGAACTCGAGTCCAATGGAGACTTAACCAGCCTTGGCTTGTGTTCTTCTATCTTTCCTGTGGCTCTGTGCCACCTGTGATCTTAGAGTTCAGTTTCTGGGGGAGAAACACACTGGCCATCCATCCATTACTGTAACAAATACATGGGATAACTAACTTGCAAGTCTCAGTTAGACCAGCAGTGTTTCTTGGTCCCGTTGTTTTTATCCTTGGTGAGGTAAGTCCATCATGTTTAAGAAATAAAAGACAGGAAGAGAAGAGAGCAGAGTCCCACAGGCCCTGTCGAGTGTGATCCCTCAGTGATCTAAAGGATTCTCTACTGGGTCTCATTGTTTAAAAGCTCTATCAGAGTGCAGTCAGACTTTTACCACAGCAGCCTTTGGGAGACATGGCAGATCCATACTGTAGAAGACAGTAAGCCATTTTCCTCTCAGCAACTAGTTTAGGTGGGTTCCCAGCAGGCTAGCCTGTGCTATACAATGAGTCCCAGGACAGACAACTGGTATCTCACATCCTCAGGCTGAACTTAATCATGACCTGAAAGACGCTTTGCATGCCCATGTGTGTACTTACACACATGCTGTATTTACCCTGTGCAAGCAATGAAACCTGGGAGGTTCTTCCCAAGCCTCATATTATATGAAATGGAAAGCTTCAGAATAAATTATAAGCAATACATATCATGCAACAAATTTGGAGTTTTAAATGTTACACTCAAATTTGCTTCTTAAAATGAAAATATCTAGTTTAGACAAACTGGCAACTAACACACTCTTTATGTAATTATGAACAACATAGGTTTTGGCAGTTTTTATAAATTATTTTAGAAGTTTTAGGATATTATCTGTCCCGTTAGGAGACAAAAGTACCCTGGGGTGATTTGAGTGTGACCGCTCAGGTACTTTTGGAGCACTGTTTGAAAACTTCTGGCCTATAGTGTCTGAGACTCCAATGTGAACATGCATCAAGCTCCATAGTCTAAAACCCAAATTACCTGCTGGGAGGCCTGCCGTTCAGTGGGTTGCCTGCCGTTCAGTGGGTTGCCTGCCGTTCAGTGGGTTGTGGTATAGTTGGTGTTGAATAAAAGTGGTAAATTGGAGAATGAGACTATCAATGCTGCCAGCTGTCTATCAGGATCCCAGAGGAAGCCATGTTGCTACCCTAGGCTTAGATATCTCACTCCACTGTCCTTCCCAGGTATGCTTCCTGCCTGGAGCTCTGGTTCCATCCGGTGGCTCCATTTCCATCCCAGACCTTCAGAATTAGATGCCAGCTGTGTGGTTTCCATTTGACTGTGGTCTTTGAGTCTCAGTGTCTACTATGTTCTTCAATCTGCTTTCCAGGCCAGGCCACCGATCACACACATGCCATCCACAAACACCCCTAACAGTCTACTCAGAAACTTAGAAACTTTGTCTGTATTTCAAGTTTTCAAGTTGAGAGAGAGAGAGAGAGAGAGAATATTTGACATCTAAAGCAGTAGGCTTATCATATTCTTTTTTTAAAATCTATAGGGTTTATTGCACAGTTGTTAGGGAGGTAGCAGAAAAAAATGAAATACCAACAAATGAAATGGAAAAACTCCAGTCATTATGGTCATTCTCGGCATGAGCGGATGGTCACCGGGACAGAACACACCAGTCATTGTAGTCATTCTCGGCACTAGATGGTCACCGGGACAGAACACACCAGTCATTGTAGTCATTCTCGGCACTAGCGGATGGTCACCGGGACAGAACACAGCCTTCCGAGGTGTTGGTGTCAAGACTGTATACTAGAGCCTCCCATGCCAGAGCCAATTACTAAGTGGAGTTAAAAAACAAATCCTGTTTTCATGATGCCTTGAGTGGGCAATGTCGCCAGCTTCACTTTGTGTGGTGGTCCTGCTGTCCACTTCCCGGGACTCTGGTGTCCATAGACACCTTGACAGGACCCAGTTCCTGCCTCTTCTAGAAACCCAAGAACTTCTGAGCACACGTGGCAGAGATCAGCTGACAACTCTGTTCACAAAGACATTGCTTATCATTGATTTGTGTCCCTTCTAGAAAATGCTACATTGCTATAACATTGGAGGAGAAATGCATGAATGCAGGAAAGCTCCAGGGGTCAGGGTGGATGCCCCCAAACTCGGGGAATATGCCTTTCAGTACCCTTTCCCTGAACTATCAATGACCAGGACACAGATGGCCAAGATTACTTTGGATGTGATGGGTTTTACATTCTTAAGTGATTGATAAAAGTCTGTGTTAACTTCTATATGGGTTCATTTTTGTTTTCGTGACGAAATAATTGAGACAAGATACTTTATAAAGAAAAGAGTATTTATTTTGTTTCCTGATTCTGTAGGGGAAAGACGTAGAAGATGACTCTGGTGATGACTTCCCTACTGCAGCGTCCTGAGAGGAGGAGGGCATGGCGTGGCCAGAGGCAGGGAGTACACCCATGTCTGTCTGTCTTTCTGCTCTCTCTCTCCTTTGTCTTATAAAGGCACCAACAGCCAGTCATGGGGTTCCACCTCATTACTTTATCCCATCCCGGTCACTTCTCAAAGACCCTCACCTTTAAATACATAGGAGGAATCACTTTCCAACTTTTTAAAATTTTAAATGTGTTTATTATGGGTGTATATGTGCCCCTGGGTGTATATGTATATGTATTTTGGTGGTATTGTGTTCCCCAAAATATTGTGTACCCTAATAAACTCATCTGGGGTCAGAGAACAGAACAGCCACTAAATATAGAGGCCAGAAAATGGTGGCACACACGCCCTTAATTCTAGCATTCCAGAAGCAGAGATCCATCTGGATCTCTGTGAGTTTAAGGTCACACTGGAAACAGCTAGGCGTGGTAACAAGAGCCTTTAATCCCAGGAAGTGATGTCAGACAGCAGAAAGGTATATAAAGCATGGAAACCAGGAACTAGAGCTGGTTAAGCTTTTAGGCTTTTGAGCAGCACAGTTCAGCTGAGAGGCATCCAGTCTGAGGAAACAGGATTAGCTGAGGAACTGCCAAGGTGAGGTAGCTGTGGTTTGTTCTGTCTCTCTGATCTTCCAGCGTTCACCCCAACACCCAGCCCGGGTTCAGTTCCTTTTTTTTTTTTTTATTAATAAGACCTGTTAAGATTCGTGCTACAATGTATGTGCACCACACTCATGCAATGCTCATACAGGACAGAGGGGGACATCTGACTCCCTAGAACTGGAGTTACAGATGGTTGTGAGCCTCCATGTAGGTGCTGGGAACTGAACCCGGGTCCTATGCAAGAGCAATAAGCGCTTTTAACCACTGGGCCATTTTCAGCCCCCACTTTCCACTTTCTTAATAGCTCACAATTGCCATCCAATTTCAGCACATGAAACCTTAGTTGTGAGATGCAAATTGTATATAGACTCAAGCAACTCCAGACTGATAGAAAGTAGAGTGGAGATTAAACGTCTGTGGCCTGTACTTGCAAGGCCCAGGTTCAAAACCTGGCTAGGCCGTTTATTCACCTTGTGGTCTTGGGGAGACCATTTCAGATCTCTGAACTTTTATTTTGCCATGTAAAGGTGAGAAATACTAAACACTGCCTTACCTGGTTTTCCTGTTTGTCTGTTTGTTAAGTGAGATAAAACATTAGGAATCATTGGGTTTTTTTTTGTTTTTGTTTTTGTTTTTCTTGGTCAGTTGTGTTTGGTTCTACCCTAGATCTCTGGGCTATCCAGTCCAGTTCCTGTCCATCTGCACAGTGTAGATCATGGGCTCCCTCTCCTGTCATGGGCCTCAAGTCAAACCAAACATTGGTTATCCAATCCACAAGTTCTTCACCATTGCCCCAAGCATACCTTGCAGACAGGACAGATTGTAGGCCCAGGGTTTTGTGGCTGGGTTGGTGTCCACATTTCCCTTTCCAGAGCTTGCAGAGTACTTTCTGGCACCAAAAAGACTGGAATGTAGGGGTGAAGGCTTCATGCAGGCAGCAGCTCAACCCTCTACATTCCGTGAGCTGCGTGGATGTTGTACTTGGCAATGGGGCCCCACTGTCAGTTTTCAGAGAGCAACTTCCATCCTAGCACCAGCCTGAGTTGTTTAGGGATCTCCACGGGACCCCATTGGCCCACAACTCAACCGAATGCAACACAGTGCCACCCTGGAAGCCTTGCTTGGCTACCAAAGATGGCCCGTTCAGACTCTATCCTCCTTTACTAGTTCTCACGAGAGTCACCTTCACAGATTCTGCTCTACTAAATAGATCAAGGCTTTACCCAGTCGTCATCAGAGAGGCTTCCTCCAGGAGCAGCTGGGAGCAAGTGCAGAGACCCACAGCCAGGCAGTATGCAGAGATACAGTCTAAACTGAAGGTCTCCATTGGCCTCCTGTGGAGCTTGAGGAACCCCGTAGAAGAGGGAAGGATAAGATTGTAGGAGTCAAAGGGGACGGATGACACCAGGAGAACATGGTCCACTGAATTAACTAAGCTGGGTAATATGGACTCCCAGAGACTGAAGTAGCAATCACAGGCCTGCGTGGGCCTGCACCAGGTCCTCTGCATATATGCCGTGGTTGTTAGCTTGGTGTTTTTGTGGGACTCTTAACATTGGAAGCAGATGTGTCTCTGACTCGTTTGCCTGCTCCTGGGACTCTTTTCCTCCTGTTGGATTGCCTTGGCCAGCCTCAATGAGTGTTTTTGCCTTGTCTTGTATCTTGTTTCATTGTGTTTGGTTGCTGTCTCTTGGAGGCCTGCTCTTTTCTGAAGGGAAACCAAGATGAAATGGATATGGGGAGGAGGAGACTGGGGGAGGGAAGGAGTGGAGGGAGAGGAAATTGTGTTCGGGATATATTATATGAGGGAAGAATCTATTTTCAATAAAAATAAAAACAATGCATTACATAAAAGACTTTTTAAAAAGTGAGATAAAACAACCTTTGTCCCTGACATGCGGAAGAGATTGAGGAAATGTTTCTTTGCTAGATGAGTATTGTAAGAAATAAATCATGTTCTATTTTCAGTATGAAGTGCATTTAGAGTTCATCAGAGAATCACAGATAAGCAAGGGGCACTCAGCCCTGTCTCCCTTAGCTGGCAGCTGATACCTGTGTGTCTAAGTATTCTCAGTTCATCCTAGGGTTGTGAAGTTACAGACAGTCTCCTACCTGACTGAGCTCACAGTCAGAAGAGGAGGGAATCCCAAGCCACAGAATACACATTGGGTAAGCCTTCACATCTGAACCAACAGAATGGGAACTCCTATGAGGGGACAATACTAGACACCAGGAAGATTGTACCTCCATGAAGATCCAACCAATAAGGAACTCAGGAAGCAAGGAAATAAGATCAGGGATATTAAAACCACTCTTTCCTGCCAGGTCAGCACACCAGCTATTCTCCTGTCTTTCCTGCACACAGATGCTAGATTGCAAGATTGGGAAACAAACTACCCTACTTATGCTACTCTGGGTCTCCAATGCTCGTATTATGAAGTGAGGATCATTACTTCTCACAGAATTAACAGCTCGACTGCTTAACTTTTAAATCATCACTGCAGAGACAATGGCAACAGACTCACCCCTGTTTTCTATTAAGGCCTGATGGGCATAACAGGTTTGAAATATTATTTAGCCTGACTTAAATTTGTTGTTGTTGTTGTTGTTTTGAGACAGGGTTTCTCTGTGTAGCCCTGGATGTCATGAACTTACTCTATAGACCAGGCTGGCCTTGAATTCAGAGATCTGCCTGCCTCTGCCTCTTGAGTGCTGGGATTAAAGGCATGTGCCACTACCTCCTAGCTTGACTTAAACCTTTAGAGCATCCCGGAGGATGGCCTCCATGTCAGGATTGGCCCAAAGCATCCGACCTTGGACCTTCTTGCTGGTAATAAATGCCCAGAGCTCTGCTTAGGTGGTCAAGGGCTGTCATGGCAGGTGTGCTGTCAGGAGGCTGTAGTAGGTGCCCTGATTGATGTTGTCCTTTTAAGTTTTTATTAGGAAAACTATCAAGCGTTGAAAATGATCATAATGAGTCCCATCCACAATGCAGCAAGTGTATGGACACACAGACAAAACAAGACTACTCCCCCCACCTGGAAGCTATGGTGATGCCAGAGTGGCGTTTATTGAGTTTGGCAAAGGGACAAAGGGCACCCATGTGTATTCTACAGTCTCTGAAGCCAGTACCCTTTTTCTTCAATGCTCCTTTGATGTTTTACAGGACCCTAATTAGGACAGTTTCAGAACTCAGTCCGTGGGCACTGACACTTTGACATAGCCCTGTGCTAAGTACTGGCAGACGTCAACCATTAGACAATTGCTGTGACATTCCTCAGACTCCTGGAGGGATCTCAGTCCCATATGAGGCACCAGATGCCAGTTTCTGAGCACCATGATGTTCACAAAGGTTGGTCTCAGTTATTCCCTGACTAACAATACCACCCAGACCTTCAGTGGAATAGGTTATTGTTTGCCTATCTGTCCAAGATAGACAGCTATTTAGTGGTCTCATGACTACAGGCTCCCTGGGGTTGTTGCCCACCCTTCGGGATCTGTCTCATGTGGGAGCCAACTGTCCTGTGCAATCCTCATTCATAATTTCCTGTTAAGTTTGGTGAGATGCCAGAACTCTCTTTTTTTGTCCAATAGCTGAAAGGAGAGTAGGGAGAGGGGGTAGAGAACGGTGGAGGAAGGACAGGATTTAAGGGTGTCTTATCTTCAGAGAGTTTGGCCAGGATAAGAAAGGTGTGATTCAGCCCTGTTGCATATGCAGCCTGGCACTACACCATGCCTGAGTGTTGTGACATCTTTGGAATGAGACAGTCCAATTTGATATGGGCATCAGTGCTAGCATCCAAGCAAGTAAAATCATCATGTTACCATATTTTGAGCCTCTTCTAAATGCCAGGCCCTGGGCTTGGGAGTTTAAACAGTATTTTAAGTTTCCCTATTTGGGCTTCTGAAGGAGTAGGAGTGATTAGTATTTATATTTCATAGAGGATGACACGAAGACCCCAAGCTCAACCCCAACCTGAAGGGTTGAAGGTGCCACTTCCACCCTCCCTAAGCAGTATAGCCACAAATATGATGCTTGTTTGGTGAGCCCTTTCCTGCAGTGGACACAGGACTGTGCATCAGTGCCAAGGACCAGTCAGGGAATGAATTCAATGTAAGAGGATGTGAGATAAAATTCTTACTCCAGGGAGAAAAGATTGGACCTGCATTTCAAAGTACATGTCTTTGACACTTAGAACCTTTACTTCCTTAGCCAGCTCTTCTTCTATTCCATTTCCTGCTTGGCTATGGCGTGCTCGTGAGTTTCTCCATCATTTTTCACATAGCTAGGGCTTAGCTTAATCCTGTGTTGTTAAGACTTTGGTCCATGCCATGCCTGCTTGCCACACCTCCATTAACTGTCTTCTGTCAGGCCCTGTGCTGGCTGTTGAGGGGACAGGCCGAGGTTCCTGCCCTGTCCAGGCTGGGACAGAGTCCAGCACACTATAGTGCTTAAGAGCAAGGCCTAATCCAGATCGACCTCCAGTACTGCCAAGAAGCTTAACCTTTTCGAGTCTTGGTGTGTCCCTCTTCTGTCTATAACCTATTTAGCTAGGAACAGCAAAACTTGGGTAAGGCAGTCGTTACAAAAACCCACCCCAGTCCTGCTGTGTTGAAGCTCAAATAAATACCAGCTGCTAGTGGTTGCTTTTTTTGTTTGTTTGTTTTTATTTTTTTGCCCTTCTGTGTTTTCCTTCTTTTCATGGTAACCAGATTTTCCTCATTTAGTGATCCTGGCTTTAGAAACCGATTTTGATGCTGATTCCCTGACAAAATGGCCTTAGTTTAAAACTGGTCCTAGGTTATAAGAGTTTGTAATGGGAGATGGAGAGATGGAGGAGTGGTTGACAGCACATGCTGCCCTTGCAGAGAACCGGAGCTGTTCACAGCATCCACATTGGGTGGCTCATCACCACCTCTAAGTCCAGTTCAGGGTATCCAACATCCTTTTCTGGACCCTGGGGGTACCTGTGATCACATTCACATACCAACCTACACGCATATACATACAATTAAAATTAATTTTAAAAACCTTTAAAAAGTACTTTAAAACATTTCACATTCATACTCCAGTACTCCCCAACTGGCATAGCCAACCTGAACTCCTCTGTGTACAGACCCTGTTTATGTTTGGGTTCTGTGTGCTCCCCGTATTTGCCAAGCATTCCCACCTCCAAAATGTCTGTATTTTTCAGGCTAGGAATATACCTCAGAATCTAACTGAAAATCCAGGTGTGGTTTCACGCATCTGTAACCCCAGCACCAGGGAGGTGGGAACAGACAGAATCCTAGGGATTGCTGGGCAGTCAGCCAAATCTAATCCATGAGCCCCAGGTTCAAGCGAATAACTCTGTCTAAAAAAAACAAGGTGGACATCTCCTGAAGAATGACATTCAAGGTTGATCTCTGACCTCCACAAGCACATACACCTACATATACATGTGTATTCAAATACACAATCATACCTGCAGTTTTTCTCAGTATTGGCAGCATAATACATCAGCTATAATCTTTCTGCTATTTTTTTTTTTATTTTTCCACATGGTATAACAAAATATCTGTTGCTACATGCTGCTCTGCTGTGGGCTCTAGAGATGTTTGTTTCAGAATGACCTGAGGGTGATCCTGCCTTCAACCTGTAGGATGCTGGTTTCCTCCTCTGCTCTGCCCACAAGCCGGGCTCACTCTTGCCTCGGGGCTGCCTTCCCAGCCCAGAGTCTTCACTCTTCCCTCATGTCTCAGTGTTTAGTGTGGGGCTGTAGTCTATGGATGGTTTTTGTCCCCTGACTAAAGATGTACATTTCGTGCAATTTCTTATGTTTTGAACTTCAGCAAGTCTAATTTCCAACTGTGTGCTAGGTACTTTTCATATGTGTGGCCTATCTCAGTCATGCAAACATGTTGGGAGTAAATGTTAAAACTTTCCCACACTGCACTTGTAACAAGGATTTTAAATAACTTGTCCTTTAGTAAAATGAAGAGGCAAGCTAAGCAGGAGAAAATATTTGCAAAACACATTTCTAGTATGGAACTTAACCAAAACATGCCAACAACTCTCACAAGTCATTAGTAAGAGACGGATATCCTAATTTAAGATAGTGTAGATTTGAATTAATATTTTGCCTGAGGAGATAGTAGCACATGAAAGTAGATGATATCATTAGCCATTAAGAAAATGCAATTGAAAACCACAATGAGAAATCACTTACTCTCCAGAAGATGGAGGCCATGAAATAGATAAAAATAAGTGTTGACATGAATGTGGAGACTGTGCATTGGTGGTGGGAACAATGAATAGCTAAACTATCTAGAAAACACACTTGGCACTTGCTTAAAAATTTAGGTTGATATTTACTATGTACTCAACAGATATCATGAAACAACAAATTCACCCTTGGGTATCTACCCAAGATAAATGAAAATATGTCAACCCCAAACTGATACATTAATGTCCTCAAAATAGTCATAGTAGACTAAAACTAAAATACTCCAAGCATCCATCATCTGGTGGATGAACAAAAAAATGACATGTTCATGCCCTGGAATATAATTTAGTCATCGAAAGGAATGAGTGCATGCTAACACATGTTACAACATGGATGAAGGTACAAACTATGATGCTAAGGAACAGGGAGTGAAATGCCTAGAAAAGATAAACCTGTAGAAACTAAAAGTAGGCTAGTGGTCTCAAGGGGTTGAAGTTAAGTGTGGAGACTTCCTGGACATGTTCTTGAGGGAGTGCTTTCAGGGTGATGGAGATGTTTTAAGACTGGATTGAAGTGGTGTCTGCACAGCTCTGTAAGTTGACCAGAACTAGTTTTACTAAAGTAACTGCGTGATTATGATGGGCAGATTTCATGGGTTATAGAAATTACATAATGCTAAGAAGTAATTAATTTGTTCTTTTGGGATGTAGCTCATTTTCATTTTCAAGGTTCAGTAGAAAGTTTTGAAGACCTATGCATTCTTGACTACACTTGCATTTTTGTCTACAGTTGTTACAACCTCTTTGTAACTGGAGCTTTGCACTCAGGTAACATAAACAAGGAAAACTGTGTTCTGCGTTCACTGATGGGCTTCTTATGTGCTGTTTCATATACCAGTGCTTTGGTTTTTATAAAAATAAACATTTGGCGGTCAAGCATCATTCTGCTCCACCATCACAAAAGGAAGAGTTACACTCCATTGGTTAAGCCTTTGTCAAATGGGAATGGAAACAATGGCTGTTCCTCTACTCCTCCAGACAGGATTTGGAGTGTTTCATGGCTTGTACCACTATGCTCTACATGGAAAAACACATGGGAGAACGGTGCCTGATGATTAACCAAAAAATCAGGGGAGCCAACTCAGCACAGTGGACTTTTTTATAAGAAGGACTTGGGCACTGGTGAAAGAGCACAAGTAACTCTGTTCCTTTTGCATAGTATGCAGTGAATATTCAGTAAATATAAATGTACAACAAACACACAAGTAACAACAAGTACAGAACCTTAAGAATTCTACTGGTGATTCAATCATGTATCAATAAGTAGTGATCTTTCAGGGGAAAAAAAGATGCCGAGCATGAGCCTGTGGACAAGCCAGGAAGCAGTGTTTCTCAGTGACTTCTGCTTCAGGTTCCCACCTCAAGTTCATGCCTCAGCGTCCCTGGATGATGAACTGTGACCTGTAAGATGAAAGAAACCCTTTTCTCTCCAAGTCGCTCTTGATCATAGTGTGATTGCACATGCCCGGCTTATCTCGCAACATTTGGAGGGCGTTTTCAGGGAAGGAGAATGCGTTACAGCTCTGGGATTTCCTGCACGGTGTTCTCATCGAGTGTGTGGGGTGGCGGGTTATTCTCCACCAGAATGAACAGCGGCGGCTGCGATTTCTCCAAATGCTGCTGTGAGTGTTGAGACAGGGGAGTAGATAGTCCATCAAAGGCACCCGCCAGAAGAACAATGTAGTGACAGGACCAGCCGACAGCAAGAGACAAAGAGCTGTGCTGTCCAACACTGCCCAGGGCAACCTGTCTCCTCCCGCCCAGCCCAGTAGACTGCTAAAAGGACCACAAAAGGCTGCTAGGGAGATGACAAGAGCTTAAGAATTTGCTGAATGTGTTACCCTTGATAGCCAGGGCAAACCCGAGTGACCTTCGTGGGACACACAGGAGAGATGATTGAAAGAATACACGCCAGAGCCGCATCTAGACAAGGAAGTAGAGATACGTATTTGAAAACCTTGCAATATACTCCCAGGTATTTGACCAACTCAATATAAATAATTACTTGGTTGGAAACTTATAACTATTCATTCACAATTTCACAAGAGGTTGGCGAAGTTTGTTTTAACACTTGACATTGGGCAGCGGAGATTATTGGATGTACTTTCAGTGGCATGCTGGGTATTGTTTAAAGTGTATCTTCTGATTTTATTGATTAAGCTATTTCACAACCACAAGGGTGGAAGCTAAGCTGTAGAAAATCTTAATAACAATACAAATAATTATTGACTATGCCAAAACAAATGGGTTTCATTCAGTGGATATAGAACAGAGATTGCTCTAGCCCATTAGATTTTATTTCCCTTGTGGACACCAGCGAGTTTTTCATGCTATGGTAACCAAATGTTTTAACTAACGAATTCTGGTGTGACATTTTATCAGGCAGTTGAAGGACCATTTTCCCCTGCCCTGGAACTTCCCCTCATCCTTTCGGATCAGCCTTGCGGGGTATTTTCTCTAGTGGGAGGCCATTTCTCACCTTTGGGCCTGGCTGGTCATCTTCATTCTGTGGTATTGTGTACCATCCTCTCTGCCCAGGCTTTACTTGTCATGCATAATGGCAGACATACTCACCAGAAATGGTGAGGACCTAAACAAGGGAACCCTGAAGAGACTCACAAGGAAGCAGCGGGCAGAACAATCTCCACTGCTGGTCCTGCCCATAGTTAAGTGTCAGGCAATGAACCCCAATGGAGCATGAGATAAACTTAAGGAACAGGTGGGTAGTCATGGGTTGGGGTCTGGGGACCTACCTACCAGTTTTTTGTTTTTTGTTTTTTTGAGACAGGGTTTCTCTGTGTAACTTTGGAGCCTGTCCTGGAACTCACTCTGTAGCCCAGGCTGGCCTCGAACTCACAGAGATCTGCCTGCCTCTGCCTCCCAAGTGCTGGGATTAAAGGCATGTGCCACCACTGTCCTGCTAGTTTTATAGCCTTTCTAATTGGTTGTCTCCTTCTTCAGAAGGAAATCCAAGTCACCTGGCACACAGTGGGCTCAAGAACCAGAAAGCAATGATGGTTTGTACAGAATAGTAGAGGAAACATGGCCAAGCAGCCAAAGAATCACTTCACATAACTAGAACTTGTGAGTTCAGTTCAGACCCCTGCAGTGGTGCCAGCTCTGTCTTCCCAGTCCCCATCTCTTTCCCACAAAGCCAAGTCTCAGAGAGTATGTCTCATGTCTCTCTAAAAATTATAGTTCTCTATGTTTCATATAAAGTCGGTTTAACACTGACCATGGCTCTATAGCATTTCAGGTGATATTAGTTTTCCTAGATATGTCTCTGAAGCTTAACAAGGACACATAATTTAAATATTTGTGGGCAGCCATGCCTACCTGCAAACAGCAAAGTTTCAACCTTTGTAAGGCAACTTAAAAGACACAGAAAAGTAAGCATGCTCTACATGTACAGCAAACCCAACATAATGAGATGAACAGATTAAGTTACAGATGCTGATGATTTCAAAATTCTTATCACAAAGCATGAAGATAGTTATATTTAGTTAGAAATAGTATGTATCTGGTTATGGTATATTTTAAAGGCACAGAATGTTTGAAATAATAAATACATATGCAAAAAGAATAGCATTGGCAATATTAATATTAGACAAAGGAATTTCAAGGGGAAATTGAGTAGACCAAGAACTTAATTCATATAACATTAAAAATGACATCATGTTATTGTTGCTGTTGTGAATTCTGAGATGTAATTGTGCACCTGTCTGTTGGGCAAATGCTGCCACCACAGTGTGACACTGAGTGTAACAAGACAACACCTGGAGTCATTTTCGTGACTGCTAAATTCTGAGCATTATGAAAACCTCTAAGTAAAAGCTGCTAAGAAATACTGGGGAAGAGTAATGTTCACTCTAGTGCAGCATCAATACATTTGGCTCAACTGTCAACAAAAGTGGAACAGGGCCCCAAACCTTAGCACAACTGACTCCATGGCAGAAGTACCTACCATTCAGGCTGTAAAACTCAGTGACAGCGCCACCAGACAAAACTAAAACTAAGGCCGAATCCATCAAAGTCTATGGTTCTGGGAAAGTCTCTAAACGTACTAACTCTGCTTTTTGGCTTCTGTAGTTCTGCTTCTGGCTAACTGTTCTTGATAACGGAAGTGTGTCAATCCAGGACATGGTTTTTGTGCGTAAAAGCTCACCCTGAGAAAGGCTCAGGGCTACACTGGGATCCCAAACACCCAGCGAAGTCACGGGCTGGCTGATAAAGACTTTCTGTTGGCTCAAGCCTGTCTGAGCAGTCTTCTCTGGTGGATACCCCACAACGAAAACAAGAAGATAAAACTAAGTAATGATACGGAGAATCTGTATAATATGATTAACAAATAATCTCTGCTTAACAAATCTATTGGAAAATTTAAGATTAGAAAAAGTATTTTTATGTCAAAAGAATATTTTAAAAAACTTATTTATTAACACAACACACATACACTGACCCTCATGATACATTAAAGAGTAGAAATTGCTTGAGCAGTGTTTCAAATCAAAATTTCAAAAGTTAAAAATCAAAAGAAAATTACCAAAATGGCTAAACAAAAATGTTAAAAATCACAGTTGCATATATATTCCTAAATATAGCCTATTGCATTCATATGTATATA
Source organism: Peromyscus melanophrys (assembly GCA_902168415.1). Taxonomy (NCBI): domain Eukaryota; kingdom Metazoa; phylum Chordata; class Mammalia; order Rodentia; family Cricetidae; genus Peromyscus; species Peromyscus melanophrys. The sequence continues at coordinate 63,081 of CABHPR010143602.1, read as the reverse complement.
CAAATGCATATATGCATGCAATAACAATTAGTGAAAAAAGAGGCCATAAATTTGAAGGAGAGAGGGAAGGTTTTGGAGGGAGGAAAGGGAAGGAATAAATATAATTTAATTATAATATCAAAAATAAATAAAAACAGTTGCAGACAGTTTTTAAAATGGCAGTATGAACATTGCCTCCCTCTCTGCTTCTAAAAAAAAAGCAGTGTTACCAAAGTCATGTGGGCTATTTCACTGTTCTTTCTGTGGTTTGCTCCTCTTCCTGCAGTAGGGTTCCCCCATATCCATGTGTCTTATCTATGCATCTTCAACTCCCCCATATCCATGCGTCTCCAGCTCCCCTCATATCCCTGTCCACTAAGGTTCAATGAGGAAATTTCTGTCCAAGCAGAAATAATTAATTAGAAAAGTGGAGACATCCCAGGAAGTCCAAACAATTCTTTGGAAAGGGTCAGTTACACTGGCAAACTCCACGAATGTAATCACAATAAATTCAAAACCAAAACATGCTAGAGAAAATATCAATAATAAGAAGTGGATTTAGGCAAAGAAACAAAAACTGTAAAAACATTAAGAAAATGCAATCAACATCTCTAAATGCATTTTTAATACCTCAACTAAATCAAGAACAAAAAGCAACCAACATTTATGTGGTCAAATCCCATAAAAGAAGCTGAGTAGAGAGAATAGGAAATATACAAAATACAGTGGAAGATCTGTTACTAAAGGCTCTGGACATAGAGAAATTTATAGAGAAATTCCTCTGTGTCATGAAGAAACACAAAACCCTGTGACGTTGAAATGACTTAATAGGAAAGGAAAGGAACAAAAATCTTGACAATTCAACTTAAAAAATGAACATAAGCCTGATACTAAAACTTTATACATTAGAATCCATGAGAGACAACTGTAGATAAAATGCAAAGCTATGTAAATGTAATCATCCTATGTAATACGTAAGCAAATGATAGCTCCAGGTTTATGGATTATATGCTATGACCTATGACAGAATAAGGATACTACAGAAATATGCACGGACTTAATCAGATGATTATCAATGTGCCCAATCATATCATGAGAATGAGGTAAAAGACTTTATCAAATGCTTAAAAAAATCTAATATCTAGTCTCTATTTTTAATCCTCTGAGAGAAAAAATATAAAGTTAATTAATCTAGTTAAGAATGCTGAAATTAATGTCTTAAAATGAATAGCACAAAATAGAAGTATTTTCCTCTAAGTAAGATGAGGACACTCACAGTAACCATTAATACTGAACATCACCCTAGAAGCTTAAAGAATGGCAGTGGGATAAGGAGACACAATGAGAGGTATAAAAATTAATTCAAAAGTAAAATGTTTATCATAAGAGATTCTATCTGGAAATATTAAGAAAAGAAAACACACAGACTAGCTTTTCAATATGAAAACAGTAACAAGTAAGAAGACAGAGAGAGGAAGATCTATCCTACTTCAGTGATGAATTAAAATATAAAGTATCTAAAAATATATTCAGTAGAAAGCATTCGAGGTAGCTTGAGGAATCAATAACTTCTTCAGTTCTAGAGACATGACATCCCTGTGGAAGTGATTTTTATTAAAAATTATGTTGTCACCAAAAGGAGCTAACCTAGTTGCACAGTGTCAAATGCAACCATAATGGGATTCTTAAATCATTTGACTCTGTCGTTCTTGAAACAGGAAAACTGGAGAATAACTGAGAAGTAAGGTTATTTATTGGGGTGAAGGGGTGTCTCGATGTGTGTGTAGTCAGAGAGTGCCTATGAAGTCGGTTCTTTCTTTCTTCCCTGTGGGTCCCAGGGGTCAAACTCTCCAGGATTGGCAGCAAATGTCTTTACCAGCTGGGCCATCATGCCTTCCCAATCTGAGAATTTTTAAAAGATGTGTAATGAGAAAGGAATTACCAATTCTGCTGTCAAAACATTCCTTAAGGCAGCACAGTAATAATGCAGAGAGACAGATGCACGTGGGGAGGACACAGGACATTCAGGAATGGAGCCAAGATGAGGTAAAAAGGAAGCATTTCTAGTAAAATTAAATTTTGATTGAGAAAGGGTAACTGATCCCATGAAGTTTTTTAAGCAACTATTACCAACCATATAGAAAAAAATAAAATGTTTTCTAGTTCACATTTGGAGTTCATGTGATTTTAAAAGGCATAATTTTTCCAAAAAATGCAAAATATTTAAGAAAGAAGTACATAGAAAATGAGTATACTGCACAAGCATACAAGCACACACAGACACAGACACAGACACACACACATACACACACACACACACAGACACAGACACAGACACACACACACACACACACACACACATACAAACACAGACACAGACACACACATACACATACAAACACAGACACAGACACACACAGAGACAGGCA
>CABHPR010143602.1:38672-60663 GCA_902168415.1 Peromyscus melanophrys | reverse complement strand
ACATACACATACAAACACAGACACAGACACACACAGAGACAGGCACATACACATATATACAGACACACACAGGGACACATACACAAGTACACACACAGACACTCATTGACACACAAATATATGCACACAGATGCACACACACACACACACACACACACAAGTTTGGGTGTATATAACTTTGTTAGTTCTTACTCAAAGGAAACAGTCATTTAGTGTTTTGTTTTAGTTTCTGGTTTTTGTTTTGGCTTTAAAGACAGGATTTGTCTGTGTAGCCCTGGCTGCCCTGTAGACCAGGCTGGCCTCAAAATCAGAGCTTCACTTGCCTCTGCCTCCTGAGTGTTGGGATTAAGGGCGTGTGCCACCACTGCCTGGCTAGTTTGGTGTTTTAATCTGGTGTGAAAAATAACAGTAAATAAAAAGGAAGATACATGATAAACTAAGTGGAAAAAAAGAAGTGAAATCCTTGAAAAATATGAATCCCTGTGATTTATGAAGACCTTCCCTGAATTGCTAGACAATTTCTCTTATTCAGGACCTGTTGAGTGCTTTGCCAGACTGTGTTGAGGTCTTGGAGACTCAAATGAACATACAGAGTTGAATCACTCCCACCATGGAGCTGAGTACCTTGGGCAATTTGTAGTAAAAACTTCAAATATGGATGAGGAAGATGGCTCAGTGGGTAGGAGTATCTGTTACACTAAGCCTGAGGGCCTGACTTCAGATCCCCAGAGCCCACATAGAAAGTTAGGTGTGGAGTCACAGGCTCGTGACCAGTACTGAAGAGGTGGGAACAAGATAGTCCTGATGCTCTTTGGCCAGCTGATCTAGCCAGCTGGTGAATTTCATGTTCAGTAAAAGATCCTCTATCAAAAAATAAAAAGGAAATAAGGAAACAAAATGGAGAGTGAAACAGGAACACTTTCAGTGTTGACCTCTGACCTCTCTGGTTGCACTTAGCTGCATGTGTTCATATCCACACACATGTCCACACCACACACAACTGCAAATACTAATAAAAATGAAAACATTGTGATGGCTGGTGTTATCTGTCAACTGACAGATTCATAGCCTCTGACTATGTCTGTGGGGCATTACCTTCACTGCGTTCATTGAAACCCGTCCACTGTGGTGGCACTGTCCTGGGCTGAGATCTTGGACTGGGGAGGAACGGGGCTGAGTGTACCACACATTCATCCCTTTCTGTTTGCCAATTGCTGGTACCATGTGACCTATTGCTTCAGGCTTCCATTGCCTTTACTTCCCTTCCCTCCTGGACTGTACCTGGAACTGAGGGTTACAAGCCTTTCTCCTGTCAATTGCTATTTAAGGTATTTTTTTAATCTCAGCAACCAGAAAAGGAATTAAGATAAACATTGATCTTCAGTAGCAATCAGATATGGGTGAAAATGTTTTAAATTTTCATTATTTAAATCAGTAGAAGGTTTTTAAAAACTTGATTATGCTCCTTATAGTCAAGAGAATGGGAAGGTGTTTGTATGTTTCTGGGAGGAGTATAAATTGGGAGAACTTTCCAGAAGATTGTTTATAGCTAGCCTAGGGGGGTTGCCTAGTGATTCTCCTATAGTAATTTGTGCCAAGGAAGCAAACAGCTGATTACAAAAACAACTTATCTACAAGGATATTTGTCACAGCTGCTTAGAGATGTGCATATAAGTAGCGACACTTAGGAAATTATAGGAGAGTGTTTAGCGAACAGTGAAATGCCATTAAATTAAAATACAATTTGCACTTTACACTGATGGATTCATTTTTTAAAAATAACATATTGTTTACATAAAATTTGAGAAAGATAGATGCTAAAATACCAAAAAAGCTTTGGTTTTATGGTACAGTTTTAGAAACTTTTCGTTTCTTCCTTGTGATCTAGATGGTACAGATTTTGTAATGTTTGAAGAGTATTGTTTTCATTAAAATTGAGGTACAACTGGAAGATGTTCACATGCCTTATAGAGCTCATATTTTCTTAGCTTTGATGTATTACTGAAAATGCCACTCACAGGTGCTAATGCTAGCCCTTTTCAACACTGTTTTAAATCTCTCAGGCCTGAGAAAAGGCTGTCAGGGCAGGAATGACCCTCGAGGGTGTGGATTAGGTGATGGGGGTGGATGAGGAGAATCCTGGAAAACAGGATCAGAAGCTGTCATTACATAAAATTTTGTTCACCCTGAATTTTTCATTAATTTTGCTTTATAAAATGCATTAAGATATATTTTTCTAAAGTTCTATGTTTTGGGGCTCTCCTAAAATTTGCACCTATGACAAGTCCTTCAACTATCTCACCAGCCCCAGCTCCCTGACAACACTCTGAACCTTCCAAGCTCCACAGTAACTGGATAGATCTGGATGATCTGCTTCTGCCTCTTGGCTAGCAGGTGAACCCCACTCCTGACAGTGTAGACACAGGTACTGATACTGTCGGTGGAGGGGGGTAGCATCTCAGGCACCCACGGACCGTGTCTTCCAGCTGGCCTGGTGGAAGGTACTCACTCACTCTCAGCTCTTAGTTTAATCTTCACAACAGCCAGGCAGGCAAGTGCTGTAGCTACATCCTCAGCCACAGTAGCCAGACAGACTTGTGTAGCAGATCATCCTGTGAGCCCTGTAATGCCACCCTTTCCTCTTGTGGTCTTTCCCAGTAGCATCTGGGAAAATGGTTGTGCCTTGCCTCTTTTGCAGCTACATGTGGCCACGGACTGAGCTCAAAGCAAAGGAAAGAAGTATTTGGCAACTTGGGGACGAGCTTGTGATGGTGGAGGTCACTGCTCTCTTCTCTCCCTTTGCCTGCTTCCTCTGTGTGGACCGTGTGTGAGGGCTGGAGCTGATGATGAGTCTAAGTTAGACCAGAAGGAAAGCACAGGTGAATGGCAGAAAGCAGCTCTTCCTGATGTGAAAGTTCTCCACTGGATTGATGTTTACATGAAAGAGAAATCATCTTCTATATTGTTAAAAATCAGTTAGTTAGCTTACATTTTTTAAGGTAATGGACCTTAGTCTTAATTTTAATTTGTTCCCATAAGGTTATATGACCATTAGGAACAAATGAGTATCTAAAACAGGACTTGCAGCATCAGTGTCTCAGGTCCTAATCGTTGGCTCTGTAATCCACTGCCCTGACAAGATCTCTGAGTACAGGGCACAGGGTCCTCCATTTTGGATGTGGATCCTTATGTCTGTCTCCATCCGAAGCAGCTGTGTCAGGAGCCATTGCCTGGGACAGACGCTCTCTTCAGTTCCTGTCTGCACTTGCTCTGCCTTCTGACTACAGTGTGACACCAACTCTCGTGATCTGCATCAGTCCTTGAGGGTCATCCATCATCATCCGCGAGAACAGACGGAATCTGCTCTGCTTACAATGAAGGGTGGCAGTAGGGGTCGCAGAGGTCGGCTTCTCTCAGACCGTTCAATCAGAAACTCCACCGCCTGAAGACAGCCTCATGGCAACCCAGCCCCAGCCCAGCACCACAGTGCAGGCCTGTGGAATTCTGACATCATGCAGTTCTGCATTGCTTAAGTAACTCGGCATGTTGTCGTGTTTATGCCCTCTAGTCAAGTCCACGCTAAAGGAAGTTTTTCCGCTCTGTGTTTTCAGCAGCTGGTGCCTGATGCATCCGCTGAATGCATTTCAGGCTCATAAGTGGTTCCCCTCCAGATCTACTCATCCTCTCCCCTGCCCCACCCGTGACTAGTGTCTCGGCATTAATGCATCTGATGGCACCAAGCCTTAGTGGCCTCAGGGAGGACAGTCGCCAAGCAGAGATTGAAATCACATTTTTATTTACATTTTTACTTTTCTGCAGCTTATTTTCTCGCAGCCTTTTGATACACTAGGCCATACTAGACTGTACTGAATTTTTGAATTACTTCCTTATTTTCTTCCAAGACTTTCGAAGAAGTTGATAAACTTGGTTTAATGAATCAACATGATGATGTTCGTGTACCAGGTCTAACATCGAAGCACTGTGTAGGCACACAGGGTGGAAAATAATCAAGCAGCCCACTTTTGTTTGTGGCTCCTTCATAAAGAAGAATCATTGTTATTTTAGGAAGATCCAAAGCTTATCCAGCTCTTGTTAACAATGGATAAACCCAGATTCTCACAACAAAGTGGAACTGTGAAACCCGTGCTTTCTTGCAAAGTAAACACGTATTATCATCTCACATGTCCAGTTGTGGCATTAATAAAAACAGTTTGTCTTGGCTCAGACCTATACACAAGCTTTCTGATAAGATGTGAAAATGGGATTATAGATAATTCTGCTTCTTTTACTGTGACCACGAGTTTGTATGTAGTGCTGAACAATTCAGACAGCTTCTGGGGGTACATTGCTAACGTATTGTGACTCTTCTCATAGGACAATCTGTCCTTTGAATTTCGCCAGTCTTCCTCCACATACTGATGACAGGTGCAGAGACAGGAGGGAAAGCAGTAAGTCAGACCAGAGGTTCGCCAGCCTTCCTCCACACACTGATGACAGGTGCAGAGACAGGAGGGAAAGCAGTAAGTCAGACCAGAGGTGTTCGACTCACTCATCTGATGTTCACTTAGTGTCAGGAAGTTCAGACCAACGATTCTTTGGATGAACAAAGGGTACAGGTTCTCTGCTTAACATTTAGTTGTAGCTTTACATTCCTCACTGGACTACTAACTGGTGAGGCCAGGCTGCATCTCCTGGGGCTGAGGAGAGCCTGGGGAGGGCAGGAATATAAGTTCACATGGCCCTTTTGTGAGCCAGATAGACAGTGGATGCCATACAAAGTTACCAAGAATCCCTTTCCCTGTGCGCATCTGAGGTCAGGTGGACCAAGGAGACATAGTGTCTTGCTATTCAGAGGTATCTCATGTACTTTGCTGGTGATGGATTGACTCACCTGGTTGGGTCAGGGCAGCACTCAGTATGGCAAAGCCTCCAGCTTCTGTTTGCTTTCCTTGGGTCTTGGCCAGGGGTGTGAGCAGTGCTGAGGCAAAGAACACTGTCTTCTGCAGTTCCCCCATGTCATCAAGGTGCTGAGAGATGGACATTGGTCCTCATTTTCCTTTTAGATTTCAAGTTGTCCTCCACCTCTCTCACTTTGTAGGCACCTTTTTCTGAGCCACCTGCAGACCCACAGAGAAAAATCTAATGCTGTGTTGTCTAATTCAGCAGTTGGAGGCCATGTATGGATGCTGACATTAAAACAAATTAAAATTAAATATAGTTGTCTCATAGTGCATGAAGGGAATGGTGACAGGCCCACCCAAATACACTAACATCTATGGATGCTCATGTCCCTCATATAAAACAGTATAGTGTTTACATATAATCCAAGAATTTCCTGCCACATGTTTTAACCTCTAGATGTTACCCACTACAATGTAAATACTATGTAAATGGTTTTATATTGCATTGTTTAGGGAATGATGACAAGAAAAAGATCTATACATGTTCAATACACATAGATTTTCAAGGACATATTTTCAATAATTTCATTACTGTCCAAAAAATAACAAAAAAGGAATATATTTCCATCTACAGTTGGTTGAATCTAGGGGTGTGGAATTAGTGTATTGAGAGCTAAGATGAAGAGTTCAGTTTCTCAGTTATACTAGTGAAGTTGTACCCGTGGTTCTAGTGCCTGTGTTGTTGAATGAAGACAGACTGTTTCTACTACCATAGGAAGCTTCCCATGCTCTATGGAAGCTTTCATGACTCCTTTAGGACATTTCTTACCTTATATTACCCACAGAAATTCTGCTTCCCTAATGAACTCTGTTGAACCACCATGATGTTGTTTGTTTTTGCATTCTGTATTTTATTCTGTTTTTGAAACAGGGGCTCAGGTATGCTAGGCAGACTTTGAACTTGCTATGTAGATCAGGCTGGCCTTGAACTCCTGATCATCTTGCCTCTACCTCCATAACGTTGAGATTACAGGTCTGCCACCAAACTTAGCTAGATTTCTTTTCTATTTCTTAATGTAGGTTTGAGTTGCTTCCTACTCTCCTTTCCATTACAGTTTGAATGATTCCCTCTGCAAAGCTGGTTTTCTGGTAATCACCTGGGAGTGTTTCAATTTGCTCACCTGGGAGTGTTTCAATTTCTTATTTAGATTTGAAGGGATGTTTTGTGAAGATTGAGTTCTGGTTTGACAGTCTTGCTCTTTAAAAGCTAAGAATTAATTGTTCCATTTACTTTTGGACTCCATGGCTTCTGAAGAAATATCAACTGTCAGTCTCATTGAGGATCTCTTGTATATGATGGGTCATTTCTGCTTTGTTTCTTTCAAGATTTTCTTCATCTGTTAGAAGTGATTACTGTTTTCTGGATGTGGATTTTTGTGTTTGACTTATTTGGTGTTTACTGAGCTTCCTGCATGTATTAATTAATGTCTTACCAATTTTAGGACGCATTTAGACATTATTTATCCAAATATTGTTCACCATCTTTCTTTTATCCCTGGGGCACACATCAGTACACTCTGTGTATTTCTCTTTATTTTTTTCTTTTTAATTCCTCAAACTGGATAATCTCAATTGATTTTATCTGCAAACATTCTGACTCTTTTGTCTGATATTTTGAGCTACCAGACATGTCTATTTATAACCATTCTTTGTAAATCATGCTTTGAAAAAAAATTTCCAATCTCTATGACGATTAGCCAATACTAATTTCTATCATGATTATAGGTTATTTTATAAGCTACTGTAGAGCAGAAAGAAGTGGGGACAAATATCAGATAAAATGTCCTGAATCGTGTTATTTGTTATGAGTTGATTGTGAAGTGTCCCCTACAAACCAAGATGCTTGAACTCTTAGTCTGTAGGTAGAGCTGTTTGGGGAGGTGGTAGAGGAGGCAGAGTTGGCAGGGTAAGCTTGGGGTACCTAAAATGATAATGGATTTTCTTTTCTTTACCATTTTATTCTTTTTTTTAAAAGAAAAACATAATTTATGGTAATCTACATAAAGGGAGGACCTTGTGGAGGGCGGAGTTGGCAGGGTAGACCTGTGGACTCTAGCCCAGTCCTGCTTCTGGTGCTGCGTTCTCTTCTTCCTCTCAGCTATAGAGATGACTAAACACTACAGTTTCTACTGTCATAGGCTGAGCTTCTCCAGTCACCCCTTCAGGATGAACTACGCCCTCTAAACTGAAGCCAAAAGAAACATTCCTTCCTTAAGATGATGCTGTCAGTTTTCCAGCACAGTGATGGGAATAGTCACTGATGTGCTGTTCTTACTGAAGCTCAGCTGTTCTCTTTGCATTGGTATGCTAATTCAAAAATTCAAATTCTTGAATTAGCTTTAAGAATTGAGCTAAATTTCAGAGTTCTGAAAATGTTTTCTTGATTTTTTTTTAGCTAGGTTTCTTTAGTGTTTTTATGGAAGAGAGAATTGACAGAAGTCTGTACTCCACCATTTTCACTGATCTCACCCAAGAGAAGAAACTCTGAAGACACTCTGCCCCTCTCCTGTCTCTATGGTAACTGCAAAGCTGTTCGTTTCCACCAAGACTATAGGATACTAGTCTCCAAAGTTACCACAGAGCTGGGGAGAAGTAGATGGGAGTAAGACAAGTTAGAAAAATCACAAGGCTCAGATTTTTGTTATTGATATTCAGCCCTTTTTCACAAGATAAATCAAAACAAAATCAATGACAAGAACAACAGAATAAAGCTCCTCGGATTGCCGAGGGATTTGGGGTTAAATTCCAGAGTTCTGGAAATGCTGCTGGATAACGTTTGCCAGTTTAGTTTTTTTATTACCTTGATGGAGGAAATGATTTTCGGAATCCTCAAATCGACTAATTTTTAAACATGTCACACACAAATGAAATTTTATGTAGATTACCATAAATTATGTTTTTCTTTAAAAAAAAGAATAAAATGGTAAAGAAAAGAAAATCCATTATCATTTTAGGTACCCCAAGCTTAGTAACCTTGCTGAGATAAGAGACGCCAACTGTGACACATTCCTATGTCACTTTGTGGTCAGTGAAGAATGCTAATCTAAATGTCTTAATTATTTGAATTTCATGAGGGTGTCATGCCCAAGATTGATATAGCCAGAAAAAGCATAAAGATATTGAAAGTAAGGTCAGTCTTCCCTTTGGACAGAGACAGCCACATCACCACAGCTGTAAACAGGTCCTACCCAATGCTTGCTCTTGTTACCATGTGCATACTTCCCAGGGATCAAATCGCTGGAGGGGTGGGGAGTGGCAGATGTTGTTTTCGTCCCCTTCAGTCTTAGTTTCTTCTCACTCAGCCACTCAAGGGCTTCATACCCCACTCTGTCCTCCAACTGACCACACCTGCTCTCTAGGGAGCCCTCTATACCCCACAGATCAGCCCCAGAAAGTCACATTTATTCAGAACTATTGCAATTTTTTGCAAGCATTTGCAAACATCTGCAGCCCCTGTTGAAGACACTCACTATCCATTGTCCTGTTTAGGTGATTTCTCTAGATATCAGTACAGTAGCCCTCAGACATGCTTGAGGAGTGTGTTCATTCACTTTTTTTTTAATGGTAAGAAAAATGTTCTTCTCTGGAGGTTTTTGATTTATTGCAAGTGGATCCTTGGGAAGAATTTATACTAATTCAGTATTTCTGCGGCTTTTTGAGGATGTCTAATCAAAGTTCCCTGAGTAGCAGATTCAGGGGAGATTAGATGCACTCATTTCTGTGGAATGTTATAATTCCCAGGACACCTCAGAGGTGAACATTATTTCTTCTGTATTTGTTGTGGAATAGTGTACATCTTACCTTGTGCTATGGCACCTGCAGACTGTCTTCTCCCCAGACATGGAGCAGGTAAACTTGAATGTTGTCTTTTCTATTTTACTCCTAAAAGAGTAAGCATTGAAGGCCATTTGACACGTAAGAGAACAGTTTGGCATGTGGGTATGCACTCTCGGCATCCGTACCGTGTTCAGTGAACTTCAATCTTCCCCCATTCTTACTGAGATTTGAGAGAAGAGCACATCAGCGCTATTGCTAGTGAAGATTTTTTGATGGAAAAAAAATTAACTTTGACAAAACTAGGTTTATGAAATGAAGACAAAGTAGATCTGAATAAAACCAGGTGCCTCTCTCTTCCACTCCAGTCTCCTGAGGGATCATCCAGCAGTCGCCACTGTGTGTGCTATACTGCCCTCTGCTGCGTGGGCCCCGCCATGCTCCACCCTGCTACCTAGTCAGGACATGAGAGTCACCCTTTTAATAGTTTTAAGTGTTGGATGTAGACATGTTGTCTGCAGGTACGGTGTTGTTCCTCAGCTCTGTGTCATGTGTGCCTCTTACATGACTCCGTACTAGTCACACAGCAGCTCAGGGCTCTGCACCTCCTCTCATGACAGCTACCACCCTACTTTGGGTTGCCATGAGTTTGATGATTAGATAACTCATATGGGTGCAATAATGCAGTACGAAGCATTCTGTAAGTATTTCATTTTATTCAACAGAACGTCCTACAGATTCATGGACATCCAAGAATATGTCCATATGTCCTATTGGAGGTTGAGCAATATTTTTTATGCATATTAATTTCTCATAACCTTGACAAACGATGATGAAAGTAGCTTAAGGAGGGAATGGTTTATTTTAGCTCACAGTTTGAGGGTACAATTCATCATCACAGGGAAGGCATGGTGGCAGGGGCATGAGGCAGCTGGTCACATTTTGTGGCCTTAGTCAGTGTGCTAGTTAGTTTTCTTAATGACACAAACTAGAGTCATCTAGGAAGACAAAACCCCAACTGGGGAATTGTCTTCATTAGACTGGCCTGTGGGCATGTCCGTAAGGCATCTTGATCAATGCTTGATGTGGGAGAAGCCAGCCGACTGTAGGTGGCACCACCCTGGGCAGGTGATTATGGGTCTGAATAAGCCATGGGGGGCAAGCTAGTAATCATGGTTTCTGCTTTAGTTCCTACCTCCAGATTCCTGCCTTGAGTTCCTGCCCTGACTTCCTTCCATACTGGATTGTAATGTGGAAATGTAAGCCAAATAAACCATTCTTAATCCAAACTGACTTTGGTCAATATTTTATCACAGCAATGGAAACCAAACTAATACAGTTAGGATGCAGGTAGCTCCCAATGGACGTTGGTGTGCAGCTCACTTTCCCCTTTTTATGCAGTCTGGAACTGCATGGAATGGTATCGTTCACATTTAGGACGGATTCTCACATCTAAATTAATCTAATAAAAAAATTCCTTAAAGACCTTCCCAGAAGCTGATGGGGTGATTCTCAGTCCCATCACATTAATAACCAACATTAACCATCACTGTATGTGTAACGCCTTTTCTTTTTGACTAATTTATCCATTGGCGGAAATACAGTTTATTCCCACACTTTGGTTATTGTGAATAAATACCACAGCAATGAACTTAGCTCTTATATCTTAATTTCATCTACTCTGGCATTTTCCTATGGGATAGTCCCTTAGCTCCCTTTATATTCTCTAGCAAAGTCTCAGGCTTTGAAGTCGAACCAGGCCCTCGGTCTGTCATCCATCCATAGAACTTAATGTACTGCGGGGAGGGAAGAAGACATTTCCTCTAAACTTCACCTAAGGCTGAGTCAAGAGGAAGAGGAGTTGATACTAACTTTTACTGATGAAGATTATTGGAGTGGAAGAAGACAAAGACCAAGAAAATCCAATGAAGATCTTGTTGGTATTTGCTACAAAGAACACTGGGCAAGCGAGATAGCTCTGTGATTAAGAGTGCATACTGTTCTAGCAGATGACCCAAGTTTGGTTCTCAGCATCCACATTACAGGGGATCTGATAACTTCTTCTGGACTCTTTGGGCACCTGCACACACATGTGCACACACCCTCCCCACAAATATACATATTATTAAAAAATAATCTTTTTTTTTTTTTTTTTTTTTTTTACAAAAGAAAGGGATCACAAGTTAAGATCTGGCCATATATCTCTGCGGAGGGGCATTTTGAAAATAACATTATAAAAGAGGAATGGAGGGCTGGGGGTAGCAAGAGGCCTGACCTTCTGAAATCGATTTCCTTTAATTTTTATTGAAAATATTTTTTTTCATATAATATATCCTGATTATGGTTTCCCCTCCCTTATTCCTCCCAGTTTCTTCCCAACTCCCCCTCCCCCCCATCCTGATACTTCCCTTTCTGTCTCTCATTAGAAAGCAACCAGGTTTCTAAGGGAGAGTAATAAAACAAAATGAAATATAATAAGATAATACAAAAGCAACACTGTAGTGGGTAGCTGTTCTATGACCTTGAAGCACTGCCCCTAGAGATGCAGCAGGTAACTGCTCCACCCACCTATGACCTTGAAGTACACGCCCCTGGGGCGTGGCCTCTGGGCACGGCCTTAAGACCTGAGATGCACAAAGACAGCTCTCTCTTCGCTCCCTCATGGGACTTGGACGTGGAACTGATCCAGGCAGCCCAAACAGCGTTCCAGAACCTGTGTCAGTTCTGTTCTGTACAGTGAGTTTTTCCCCTCATTAAATTATTTGCCCTTTAAACAGACTCTGTGTATTTCTCATTATAAAGCACCTCAGAATAAAACCAACCAACCAACCAAATATAAGGAAAAGAGCCCAAGAAAAGGCACAAGAAACATACAGATACAGAGACCCACTAATTCACACACTCAGGAATTCCATAAAAACACAAAATTGGAAGCCATGATAAATATGCAAAAGATTTTTGGGTTAAAAAAAAGAGAAATAAAATAATAGTAAAATAACTTTTACAAAGGTAAAAAGAAAAGCCCTGACATATGACATTATGAGACAAGGAACCTTCAAAGGTTCCGTTTAGTTCATTTTCTTAGGGTCATCTGTTACTGGGCATTCACTCTACCTGAAAGAGTGGTGTGTTTCCCCAGTGAGACCCTCTTGAAGAAAACTAAATTATCATTTGCTAGTGGTTACCAGTTGGAGACTGCTTCTGGTTAGGGATGAGGGCATGTGTCTCTTCTTTCAGCTCTAGGACCCTGTCTGATGCAGACCCATGCATGCTGCCTCAGTTTCTATGAGTTCATAGATGCATTGATCCTGGGTTGTCTGGGGGTTCCCATGGAACCCCACTGCCTAACAATTCAATTAGATGCAGCCCAGTTCTGGTACTGGAAACTTCATTTGATGACAAGAGGTGTCCAGTTGGGCTCTGTTTTCTCTGTGTTTTGGTGACACCATTTAGATCACCTTCTTTTGTGTACATATTTTAGGAAGCTTCTGGTGTGTTAGGTTTCCATCCTACCACTCAAATGGCCCTTCATTTTAGCTGTCTCTCCTCATACTCTCTCCCTTACCCCCATCATCCCTCCCCTGTCCTGCTTGATCTTCCCATTCCAGTCCCTGCCCCCCCCCCATTCATCCATTGCTACCTATTCTATTTCCTTTTCCTAGGGATATCTATCTGATCCCCTTCCCTGAGTCACTTACTTTATAAGTATCCTCTGCGGTTCTAGGGATTGTAGCTTGCTTATAATTGGCTTACAAGCTAATATCCACATATAAGCAAATGCATACCATATTTAATGACTTTATGGGTCTGGGCTACCTCACTTAAGATGATTTTTTTTTCTAGTTCCATCCATTTACCTGTGAATTTCATGATTTCATTTTTTAAACAGCTGATTAATATTCCATTGTGTAAATGTTCCACATTTTCTTAGTTCATTCTTCTGTTGAGGGACGTCTAGGTTGTTTCCAACTTCTGGCTATTACGAACAGAGCAGCAACGAACATGGTTGAACAGTGTCTCTCTGGTAGGATGAAGCATCCTTTGGATGCAAGAAAGTGTGGCTGAGTCTTGAGGTAGACTGTTTTCCACCTCAGAGCTCCTGGCACTGTTCCGAGCCAGGGCGATCCTGTGGCTTGGCAGTGTGTTCCGGGACAGAGCCTGTGCTAGCTCCAGGCTGCTGCACACTGCCCTGCTGGCCCTGCTTAGCGTCAGCGGTCTCTTACATTCGTGGCAGCCTTCTCACACAGCTGTCACCTCCATGGGGTCTCTAGTTCTGCCTCTCTCTCCACCGCTCACACAACACTGTGTCCTTCCATCTTTCCCACTCGGCTTTGCGTGCTTGTTCGTTGAAGTGGCATGGCAAACTGCGACGCATCACACGGTGTGTCTGTGCATGCCATGGTCTGCTGCAGCCCTGCTCCAGTATCGTTCCCATGCCCTTCATCGCCACGTCTGTCATTTCTCCATTCTCCCAGAGTTCACTTTTTTTTTTTTAAAGCATCTTCCTATAGAACCTATCCTTCTCACGTTGTTCTGGGGACACTGCAGACTCCTCTGCCACCGCCTCCTTATCTCTCCTCAGAACCTCCATGGGTCTGTCAGGATCTACAGAGCTGCTCCCTGGCCACTGCTGCCATCTTCCACACAACCATGCTTCAGGTTTTCATCTTTGATGGCAGTGACGTGCTCCTGGATCTGCTTCTGCAAGACCAGCTCCTCTATGCGCTCCAGAGACTCGTAGATGGGGTAGATGTTGGGGTGGACCTACTCGATGTTATGGATCTGGTCAGGCCCGGGTAGGCCTTCCAGGTAGCAGATCATCATCATCTTCTTCTTCCTCTTCCTCTTCCTCTTCTTCTTCCTCCTCCTCCTCTTCCTCTCCTCCTCCTTCAACTTTCTTCTCTTCCTCCTCCTCTTCCCGCCCCCTTTTTTTAAAATCAGGTGTCCTTAGGTGTGGCTTTGTGTCTGTGTTCAGTGTAATGCCATTCATCAATGTGTCTGTTTCTATTCCAGTACCATGCCATTTTTATTACTATAGCTCTATAGTACAATTTGAGATCCAGATGGTGAGACCTCTAGTAGTTCTTTCCTAATTCAGGATTTTATCAATTGTCTTGTTTTTTTTTGTGTTTTCATATGAAGCTGAAAATTGTTCTTTCAAGATCTGTGAAGAATTGTGTTGGAATTTTGATGAGAGTTACATTGAATCCGTAGATTGCTTTTGGCAGTGTGACCATTTTACTTTATTAATCCTACCCATCCATAAGCATGGGAGATCTTTCCATCTTCTGATATCTTCTTCAGTTTCTTAATGTTTTTCTCATACAAGTCTTCCGGTTGCTTGTTTAGAGTTGCCCCAAGATTTTTTGAGGCTATTGTGAAGGTGTTGTTTTTCTGATTTCTTTCTCAGACTTTTTGTCATTTGTACATAGGACAGCCATTGATTTTTGTGTGTTAGTTTTGTGTCCAGCTATTTTGCTGAAAGTGTTTTATCACCTGTAGGAGCTTCCTAGTGGAATTTTAGGGTCACTCATCACTTGTCATATCACCTGCCAATGACTTCTTCCTTTCCAATTTGTGTCCCCTTGGTCTCCTTCAGTTGTCTCATTGCTCTAGCAAAGACTCAAGTACTGTATTGAATAAGAATGGAGAGAGTAGACAGCCTTGTCTTGTTCCTGACTTTTGTGAATTGCTTTGAGTTTCATTCCATTTAAGTTATTTAATTTAACTTTCCTGTGAGCTTGCTGTAAATCACCTTTATTATGTTGAGATATGTCCCCCTGATCTTGCCAGGACTTTTATCATGAAGGGGTGTTAGATTTTGTCAAAGGCTTGTTCTTCATCTAATGAGATGTCATGTGGGGGTTTTGTCTTTCACTTTGTATGGTGGATGTTGTTTATCGAATTGTGTATGTTGAACCATCCCTGCATCTCTAGGATGAAGCCTACTTGATCATGGTGGATGATCTTTTTTGATGTGTTCTAGGATTCAGTTAGCATGTATTTTATTGAATATTTTTGCATCTATGTTCATAAGGGAGATTGGTCTGTAATTTTCTTTCTTTGTTGAGTACTAATGTTTTTTGGTTATCAGGGTAACTGTGGCCTCATAAAATGAATTGGGCAATTCTGTTTCTATTTTGTGGAATAATTTGAGGAGTATTGGCATTAACTCTTACTTGAAAATCTGGTAGAATTCTGCACTAAAACTGTATGTCCCCTGGCCTTTTTTGCTTGGGAGACTTATTTATAGGTCTGTTCACATTGCTTATCAGATTTTGATTTAACTTTAGTATGTGATATGTATTGAGAAAACTATCCATTTCTTTTACAATTTCCAATTTGGTGGAGAGCAGATCTTCAAAGCATATCCTTAGGAGCCTCTGGATTTCCTCGGTGTCTGTTGTTATGTCTCCCCTTTCAACACTAATTTTGTTAATTTGCATCTTCTCTCTCTGCTTTTTAGTTAATTTGGCTAAAGGTTTGTCAATTTTATTGATTTTTCAGAGAACCAAATCTTTGCTTAACTGATTTTTTTGTGGTTTTTTTCCCTCTTTATTTCTATTATTTTGATTTCAGCCCTGTTTTTGATTATTTTTTGCCCTCTACTCCTTTTGGGTGTCATTTCTTCTTTGTGTTCTAGAGCTTTGATGTATGCTGTTAAGTTACTACAATTAGCATTCTCCAGTTTTTAATAGGCACTTATTGCTATGAACTTGCCTCTTAGAATTGCCTTCATTGTGGGTATAATGTGTTTTAAAAGTGGGTATGCTGTGTTTTCATTTTCATTCAACTATAGACAGTCTTTAATTTCTTCCCTAATTTCTGTCTTGACCCATCTTTCATTCAGTAGCCAGGTGTTCAGTTTCCATGAATTTGTAAGCTTTCTGTTGTCTTTATATCCAGCTTTAATCCATTCTGATTAGATAGGTTGTAGGGTATTATTTCAATTTTCTTGTATCTGTTGAAACTTGCTTTGTTTCTGAGTATGTGATCAATTTTGGAAAAATTTTCATGAGGTGATGAGAAGGTATATTCTGTTGTGTTTGAAATGTCCTGCAAGTATCTGTTAGGTTCTTTTGGTTTATGATCAGTTATCTCCAGCATTTCTCTGTTTAGTTTTTGTTTGAATGACCTGTCTATTGGTGAGAGTAGAGAGAGTATTGAAGTCATCCACTATCAGTGTGTGAGAGTCAACATATAATTTTAGCTCGGGTAGTGTTTCGTTTATAAACTTGGGTGCTCTTTAGTTTCATGCACAAATATTAAGAATCGAAATATCTTCTTGGCAGATCTTCCCTTTGATAAGTATGTAGTGTTCTTCCCTATCTCTTCTGATTATGTTTGGTTTGAAATTTATTTAGTCAGATATTAAAGTGGCAACACTGCTTCTTTTTAGGTTCATTTGCTTGGAATATAGTTTTCCATCCTTTTATCCTGGAGTGATGTCTATCCTTGATGTTAAGGTATGTTTCTTGGATGCTGCAAAAGGATGGATCCTATTTTCAAATTCAGTCTGTTAGTTGTGTGGTATATTTGTATATGGTGTGAAGATATGTCGTTGTGATTGGTGTAATAAAAAGCTGAATGGCCAATAGCTAGGCAGGAGAGGATAGGCAGGACTTCCAGGGAGAGAAAGGAAGAGGAGAAGGAATCTAGGCACACAGGAGATGTCAGGAAGATACTAAAGAGGTCAGACATACAGTGCAGAGTAGAGGTAACCAAGCCATGTGGCAGGACATAGACAAATAAAAGGAAGTTGATTTAAGTTATAAGAACTAGTGGGACAAGCCTAAGCTAATGGCCAAGATTTCATAATTAGTAAGAAGTCACTGTGTCGTTATTTGCAGGCTGGTGGTCCTGAGGAGAAAGTACTACTACAGTTAGTCAGTCTTTTTACTGGGGAATTGAGACCATTGATGTTGACAGTTATCCAAGAACACTGTTGATTCCTGTTGCAGTGGTGTGGGATTTCTCCCCTCTTTTGATTTGGGGGGTCTGATATTATTTATTTCTTGTGTTTTCTTAGGTATGGTTAACCTCTTCAGGTTGAAGTTTTCTTTCTAGCCCCTTCTGAAGAACTGGATTTGTAGATAGATACTACTTAAAGTTTTTTTTTTAATCATAGAATGTATTTTTTACCCCAACCTTTTATGATTGAACATTTTATTGGGTGTAGTTGTTGAACTGACATCTGTAGTCTCTTAGCATTTGTGAAACATCTGTCCAAACCCTTCTGGCTTTTAGAATCTCCATTGAGAAGTCAGATGTTATGCTAATGGGTCTGTCTTTATATGTTACTTGGTCTTTTCCCCCTGCAACTTTTAATATTCTTTTGTTGTTGTTGTTCTGTATGTTTAGTGTTTTTATTATGTGTCTTGGGGAATTTCTTTTCTGGTTCAGTCTATTTGCTGTTCTCAATGTTTCTTGTATTTTGATAGGCATGTCCTTTTTTAAGTTAGGGAAATTTTCTTCTATGATTTTGTTGAAAATATTTTCTGTGCCTTTGACCTAGATTTCTTCTCCTACCATTATTCCTATTGTTCATAGATTTGGTCTTTTAATAGTGTCCCAGATTTCCTGGATGTTTTGTGCCTAGAAATTTTTAGGTCCAAGATTTTCTTTGACTAAGATATTCATTTCTTCTATCTTATCTTCAATGCTTGAGATTCTTCTCTCTCTCATCTCTTGTATTCTTCCCTCTGAGGTTCCTGCTGAAGTTACTAAACTTTCCATTTCATTTTTAGATTTCCCTCAGTTTGGATTTTCTTTATTGATTCTATTTCCACTTTCAGGTCTTAAACTGTTTTATTCATTTCCTTTCACTGTTTGTTTATGTTTTCAAAGATTTCTTTAAGGGACTTATTCATTTTCCTCTATCATACTCATAAAATTTATTTTAAGGTACTGGAGAGATGGCTTAGCAGTTAAGAGTACTGGTTGCTTTTCCAGAGTTCCTGAGTTCAATTCCCAGCAACTACATGGTGGCTCACAACCATCTATAATAGGATCTGATACCCTCTTCTGGCCTGCAGGTATGCAGAGCACTCATAAATAAAATGTAAATAATTAAAATTTTCTAGAACAGACATCTGTGTGTGCATTTTTAAAAAAGCTATTTTAAGGTCTTTGACTTGTGCTTCAGCTATGTTGAATTCTCAGGTCCTCCTGTGGTAGAGCTGCTGGGCTCTAATGGAGACATATTGTCCTGACTTAATAACACTGTGTTTTTATACTGGCATCTAGGCATCTGGAGTTGGGACGATTGTTGTTCTAGGTGCTGATATCTGGTCTTGTCTTTGTTTGGTAGGTGTTTTGTTCCTCGGTTTCTGTTGGCCTCTCTGGTTCTTAACAGGGTATGTGGATGTTTGTTGCCTGGTAGAGAATTCTGGGATCTTGCCAGGTGTGGCCATTGGAGGTTCCAGGTAGAATGTGTCTGTAGGTATTGGGAGTTGACACTTAGGAATGGAGATGGGCTAGATGGAGGGCAGAGGGAGTCTACTAGGGAGGAAAATAGAGTGTTCCACCAGGATTTGCTTAGTCCCTTGGGAATGGGGTCAGAGTCACAACAGGTAGTCTGCTATAGAGCTGGGGATGAAACTGGGGTATTGGATCTGGAGGTGAGGAGGGAGTGAAGCCCTGAAGATTGCCTACCTGCTTTGCTGGACTGCTTGCTTCTCTGACAAGCTTGGATGACAGATTCCCAGGGAATGCCTGCTAGAGTCGGCACTGGGACAACTGGATAAGTGGGAAGGAAACTTGGAGGAGATCTATATGGTCTGCTGGAGATGGGGGCAGGGAGAGAGGAGAGTCCACAGCAGCTGGGTGTAACACTGGAGGACTGGATTTGGAGGAGAGAGAAGAGGAGAGGTGGAGATCTACTGTTGGCCTATCTGCTTCCCTGGCTGGACTCTTCCTCACACTGTCACACTGTAGCCTAGGCTGGCCTGGAAGTCATTATGTAACCCAGGCTTAGTTGAAAGTTGAACTCATAGCAATCCTCCTGCCTTAGCATATGGAATGCTGAGATTACAGGTGTATGTCACCATGTCAGGCTTAGACTTCTTATATGATAACAAATAGATTTCTTCTATTATTAAGATTTAAGCCAAATGAAACAGAAGTATGATAGCTTTTAAAACTGGCTTCTCACAAATCACTGTGAGGTCTAAACAATTTAGAGGAACCCAAGGGTAGGGGCTGGATTGAGTGCCCCCCTTTTAATTTTAAAGACCCATTCCCTTGGTACTTCAGAATGTGACTGTATTTGGATAAGATCTTTAAAGGCATTATTATGGCAGAAGGAGGTCTCAAAAAATAAGACGGGGTAGGGGGAGTAGCAGCAGGAACTGTTCGGATGAAAACTCAAATACTGAAATTGTCTTTGATGGTTTTCGGGGACAGGAGAACTGGAGTAGTCGGAACTATTCCGGGAAAGTACAGTGTGGCCAGATACATTCTCCTGACGTGTCAGTTCCTTCAGCTGCTGTAGCCAAACACTTGACAAAAGCAATGGGAGAAGGAATTACTCAGAGTTAGGGCTCTGTCCACAACTGCTGGCCGGGTGAGTGTGTGCAGAACGTGGCAAGACGCTTTCCTCACGGTGGACCGAGGCAAGCTGAGACAGTGCTGGTGCAGAGCTGGCTTCTGTTCTGTACCCCCCCCCTTTTTCTCTGGGTAGGGCCCCAGTCCATGGAATGGTACTACCCACATGCAGGGCTCTCTTCCTCAAGTTAATCTATCTTGGAAAAACACTCATCAATTTCCCAGATGATCAAAATCTAGTCAAGTAACCATGAAGATTCACCATCACATGGTACAGTGTGCATAAAAGAGATTTTTTAGTATCCATGAATCCAAACAGTCATCTTTCTGTTTTAACAAACATTTCTTAAGCACCACCCCCTGCCTGCCAGATGCTGAGTTAATCCTTCGAGTCCAGTAGAATGACAGAGAAGTTAGCAAAGCACGTGATTTAGAGAGTCTGGGACAGAAATGGAGAAGTTTGCTCAACCACACACTGAATGCAAAGGAGATAATAAAAAGTCCATGGTACTCTTCTCTTATTGAATATAAAGCATAAGGATAACACAGGCATGTGTTAATTAGTGTTTCCTCCTCAACAAGTACTAACTCCTCAGTAGGAGCCTTGAAGTTCACATCATCTGTCCTGGTAAACAATCTTGAACTTGACTTTGTAAAGCAGCAACAGTTTAGTTCCTATCTGGAGCCTGTGACCTAGAAGGTTTCACATGAATATCAAGGGGTTACATGATTTCTTCCATTTTTATAAAGCATTGATTTTTAATGACAATTTCCCTTAACTCAGTCCTTTCCTCATGGGCATCAAAGCACTTGGGACTCTTGTCAAGACAGATCCTGTAATGATTTAAATCCATACCCATTCTTCCCCTGCATTCATTTACCCCTTTCTTGGAGTCATAATCACCTTAATTGTTGGGCAGCAGTTATTTACGTTCCTGCCCTGCACTGTACATTCTTTCCTGTCTTGGGCACCTAGGCCCTGGAAAATGCTCCATCCTCCAAGAATGAACGCAGGCACATTGAAATACATGAACTAAATAAATGGACTGAGACAACAGAGATCAGAAGAGTGGGTCTTGTTAGCTATGGCTAACGTTTATGAGTGGATCTGGTTGACACCCAGCTCTGCCACTTCCTGGTTTGAGACTTTAGCAAACATGCAATCTCTCTGGGCCTTTGTGGTTTGCCTGTCATGTGGCGATCATGAACAGAACACTCCTCTCAGTGCCTAGGAGGAGCAGATAGCAATGTGTGTAATGCACAGAACACGTGCATTTCTGGAGGTAAACATATGGTGGATTTTCAGAAAAGAGCAGACGTTGTCATGCTGGGTACACAGTGGAAAGTGAGGAGATTGGGCTTTTCCTGGGCCCTGGGCTGGCCTTTGCCTTTGTCTCTCAGCCTTCTTGATACAGAATCAACATTTCTGCTGGCCCCAAACCAATGCATTTTTACTTTGAATCCCCCCACCTTTTTTTTTCTTATTGCCATAGTTCACATGTTTACTCTTCTGCCTCCCACTCCCATTAAGCATATTTGATAAGAAAATGACCCTGGCCTGATTTGAAAGCCCAAGCTACTCATTTATCACAAAATTTACAAAGCTGGTAGGCTGGTCTCATTCAATCAGGAGCCCAATTTCACTGCATCCTGTAGCATGGGGCCAGGGGTAGAAGTGTGGGCAGGTTTGGTGGGTGGTGGGGAGCCCATTTCCACTATATACACTTGCTCCTAAAATAGCCACCTTTGTTTTCCTGTTTCTTGTCAACTGGAAGCTTATTCTGAAATTAGACCAAGTGGAAAAACACAAAGGCCCTTAGGTTTGTCCAGTTTTGTACCATTAAATCCGAGTGGAGAGTGTGATGGAGGAGGGGCGGCTTCATTACACAGTCAGCGGAGCCTTTTAGCTTCAGTAAGTGAGTCTGACTCAGGAATGCAGGCGATTGTATCTCAGAAAAAAAATCAATATTAAGATGCACAATTGCTCCCCTGGTATCGAAAGAATTAGTTGATCTACATGCTAAATGACAAGGCTCTTGATAACAGGGATTATGTGACCTGCCTTTCCAGCCAAGGCTGCTGGGGACTGTCCTTTAGGTCCCCAAGGCAGAGATAATCTAATTAGAACAACAAAGACCAGGTCCATTTGAGAAGAAAGTGACATGGGGTGGGTGGGAGTGGGGGTGTGACTGTTGAGTATGTGGAACTGTGTTTGGTCTTGAGGGGCAGGGGCGGGCCCACTTAGGGCAGAGGCACGTAGGTGGGATCTGCTGGGGAGGGAGGCCTGGAGGGAAGGGGTGGACAGAGGTCACCTCTAAAACATGGCTTAATCTGCACTCTGGCTCCACAAACACTGCCACACTGGCTCCCAGACTCCAGCCAGACTTGACAGGACCAGTGAACAAGGCTCCAGACATCTAGACACTCAGGGGTCCTCCAGGAAGGAGACAAGTGGCCTGAGAAACATTTGGAACCTTCTGATCAGATTCCTTCCTCTGGGAATTCCCCGACATTCAGAGCCAGGCCCCGGGGGCTGTTTTACCTGCCCAGGACAAACTGAGACTAAGGTCATGTTCTGTGGATCCCTTCTGTCATCCCTTCCGATCTCACACCTGTCTCAGGCTTTGACAGTAAATATTTCCATTTTAAATTGGCTGGAAATAGCTCTCTCTCTCTCTCTCTCTCTCTCTCTCTTTTTCTCTCTCTATATA
>CABHPR010143602.1:22143-34942 GCA_902168415.1 Peromyscus melanophrys | reverse complement strand
TGTGTGTGTGTGTGTGTGTGTGTGTGTGTGTGTGTGTGTGTGTGTGTGTGTGTGTGTGTGTGTGTTTCAGGGACATAGATATGGCTAGCTTCCCCTTAACCTGAATTCCCCTTAGCATGAATAGCACGAAATTGCATCTTAAGTGATTTGAAAAGTGTTGTGTCTTGGTACAAGTTTGAGTAGGGAAGGAAAGAATAGAAAGATTTTTCTTCCCAAGTAGATATAAGAACAATATGGTTTTAGGAGAGAATGGGGCAGGTTGTGGTACCAAAAGCAGAACCTGTAACTTGTCTGGTAAGTAGAGGGTCACAAGTGTACATGACTCTGGGCAGAGCTACTTCTAAAGCTTGTAGCCCTGACTATGAGGATTTGCTCACCATCCCAAGACAATTCTGGCACATGCAGCCCCCTTGCCAGTTGCTTGGTTTTTAGGAAGAGTAAGATGGTCATTATTCGCATGAAAAGCCCCTAGGAGCCAGGAAGAAAATGGCTAGAAAGAGAGCAGCCATGTGGGTCTCTTTTAGCCCAGGAACAGGCAGTGCACAAAGCTTTCAATCTACCAGTGTCACAGTTCTGTTGTAATAAATCCCATAAATTTAACAGCTTACAAAAACACATCATTGCTTCATAGCTATCATAGGCCAAAAGTCCAGGTGGGGCTTTGGGCCTTCTGCTTATGGTGCCCCCAGAACACAATCAAAGACTCAGTGGGAATTCTCATCTGGAGGCTGGGCTGGGAAGAATTCACTGCCAGGCTCCTTCAGATTGTTGGCAGCCTGTTTTCTTAGGGCTGTATTAGGACTGAGGAGCTGCCTGGGGCTCTCAGCCAGAGACTGCCTTCAGCTTAGAGATCACTGAGAAGTATCTGCAATGGGCTTCTCAACATGACCCCATACTTCACCATACCAGTGAGGAGTATTTCCGGTGTAAACATGTGATGGATACTTTAGCAATGTAGTCTGGGCAGGGACACCTCATCATCTTTATCATATTCTTTGGTTAAGAAAAGTTCAGATCCCAATCGCCCACAGGCATGGTGAAGGGATTGGGAGTGGAGATAGTGGAGGTCCTTACACTGTGTACATCACTGTGACTCAATCTTTCATTTTCAATAGCTATTTTAATGACAAGAATAGCTTCAGATTCTTCCTTTAGATGTCCTCTCCAAACATAGCCCCTCTAGACGGTGTTCTCATCCGTTCCTGGTCTCAACTCCAAAATACTTTCCATCCTCTGAAATCTGGCCATGATCTGCGGAAGATTTTATTGTAAACAGACAAGGTAAATTACCTGTTTAACTCCCTCTCTTGACCCACTTCTGTTCATTTTTTTTTAATTTTGTACTTGTTTTGCATAATAACTAAATGCACTATGCCTTGGATTCTCACCTTCAGCACCTCCAGACTTAATTAAACATTTGGTGCACTTTTAAACTTTCCTTCCCGAAGTTTGCTGTGTTAGTTTTGAATTATTATTATGACTCCCCTTTGGTAGAACTCAATGGTGCTGAAGAAATGGACAGCCCACTAGCCAATAAGAAGCTTCTATTATTTTTCTTTCCAAGCGTTATTTTAGTTCCAGGTCCACAAAAAGCAATAGATGATAGAAAAATACTCTTCCCAAACAAGAATTCAGCCAGAGAGCAATAATTCAAGTATTTCCAAGTCCTTGCATTTTTTTTTGTTCTTAGAACAACCAGTTCCCAAAAGATAGAATATATTGTTTTATTCATGCTTCCCACCATGAGGCTATCAGTGCTTCCTCCCAGCAAGCGTGGCAGTGAGGCCAGCCCCACCATCTCTAGGGGCTCTGTGCTAAGGACAGATCTTCTGGGCAGTGGTCAGTGGAGGGAACACTGAGTCCTTGTCTATGGCAGCATGGCTGCATCCAGCGATGGCCACCACTTTCAATCCCAGATCTGTTATTTACAACTCATGTACCCTAGAACGAGATATTTGGCCACTGTGCCTTAGTCTCCTCATCTGTAAGACAGGGAACAAGACCACATGTAGAATGCTTGAGTCTCCCCCAGCCTAACACCAGGAACTCACCAAGTGTTAACTAATAATTACTCTTCCTCCCAGGGCTTCATTTCTGCTAATGTTAAAGGACATTAATGAGGCTTCATATTTTCTAGAATAGTCTTCCTTAGTTTTAAAATGTGAAATTTCAGGGAAGTCATTAATATGAAACAATCAGTTATTCTGATGCAACTTTTTGATCAGTACCTTTACAACCATTTCATTCTTCCTGTTGAACAGGATGGCCAGGATCTCTTGTACTGGATATTCATCTTCTTGTTTTCAGTTCTTTATCAGGATTATAAAGATTTACCTGACCTGAAAGGTGCTATCTATCTTTCTTATGCTCGATTATTTCTCAGTTTAACTTACTATTTTCATGACCCAGGAATGGTCGCACACACTTGCAATCTCAACTCTCTGGAGTCTGAGGCAGTAGGATCACACATTTGAGACTATCCTCGGCTACATTTGGAGACTGTAGATTTGCATTAGTCTTCACTTTCAAATCGGAAAAAGAGATTCAGGGTCATGCAGGCTAATCTCATTCTCACAGTGTATGCCGCTCAGCCAAGATGAACAGAATGGGCCAATGTGCTGGCATGCAAGAGGGCATGTGTCACCAACCCTGCTTGCTCTGACAGTGTATGTGCGTAGCAGCCTCAGGCATGAGGGAAGTTTCTAGCTGTTCAGTCGTCACCACAGATCAGAAAGACCTATAGTCCAGAATGTTCGGGAAATCTCACTCATACTTCTCAAAATTTACTTCAACAGCTTGGGCCTCTGGATACATTTGGGGGATGTGTGTTTTACTTGGTAACTTTGAACTGTGTTATTTTTCACTAGGACCTAATTATAGAACGTCCAAAGTGACCAATGATTCTCTATCATGACAGTAGGTTAGGGAAGTGGTGATATTTCTGTGGTCCATCCCACCGTGGAGTTACTTAGCTACTTTATATGGGGCTCTTAGTGAAATGAACATGATAAGAAGAACCCACCAGTGACTCCCAGGAAAGAAGTTTCATGAGCAGACCTAAGTTTGAGGTACTAACTGTCCACAGATGAGATGGCAATCAGAAGTTAAACTCCAGTAGTATTGTTAATAAAGGTAGCCAGAGAAACATTCTGAGATAATTATTAGTCAACTACTAATAGTACTAGTTCATTTATTTAACATACATAATTGAAATATTTAAAAATATTTAAAAATTCCAAAGTCCTCAAAAATACCTTCACAAGTTCCTGGGCATTGACACTTAGCATAATCTTTTTGCTTCTAATTTAAAATAGATTTTCAATTTAATTTATTGGAAAGCTGGGGTAGCACCATGGGTCATATTTCATTACCTTCTTATTAATGGCACCCAATACATATGAGTATTCAATAACATGTTAAATTAAATTATGTTATTCGATAGTGGGAAACCTTTAACTAGAAGTGTTCTTTCTGAGTCCATTATAACTTGGGCAGTATCCATTGTATTTATAAATTTTTGTGCACAGGCCTAAACGTACAGCCTCGAATTAATCACTTTTAAATTTTGTGTGAATGTCTTTAAAAAAAGCCGCATTAAATTCCCAAATTAGTGGGAAGGGGAGAAGCAATCGGCCTAACGCTGCTGAGAGTCACAGCTTGTTGTGAGTTGACCAGAGGATGGTGACGTTGATCAAATTGTCTGTACCGCATTATCCCGGAAGAGACTATTCCTCTGTGGCTCGTTCAGACAAGAGCACCACTGAGCTGCTGACTGAGGGGTGTGGAAAGGACTGATAGAGAGAACAGAAAATATTTGACTCCAAACACATCTTTAAGACGCGATGGTGTTGATAGTCCTTTCAGTTAAGCTTTGGCCCAGCATCCTCACTTCATTTATGTAATTATTTGGGGACAGGGATGGCCAAGTGATGATGACTCTTCATCTGAAACTCAGATTTTCTGGCATCACACACACACAGAGATGCGTGGTGGGCACTTCCATCTGATGGTAAATGGCATACATTAAGAGGTCTGTTGTCAGGCTTCCAAAGGGAGAGACGGCAGGAAGCTTGTTGATTTTAATGTGATTGATTAGTGACCTATATTCTAAATGGTGCACCTCGAAAAGTGTGCAAAATCGTCCTTTCTCAGGTTGGAGATCACCATTGCACAGCCATGTCAGCTAATTCTGACTGAACTGTTAGGATGCAGCTCCGGGGTCCTCGCGGCCATGCCCTGGGGAAGGCTTGTTTCTGTCTTCTGTTCTCTGGAAATGTGTACTGCGAGTTGAACTTTTTGCATAAGGCCAGTTGAAGTGAGTTTCCATTGACTCGGGTACAAATGAGAACACAATAGGGCTCCTTTCTAGCTCCCTTTTATTCTCTCAAATTACCTGTGAGTGCCATTTCCAGAGCAGGTGTGCAGGGGGAAGGGCTTGTGGGTCACAGGACCAAGGCAGAGTGTCAGCAAGCTCAGAGCTCAAGCCAGAGCACACTACAGAAGCTCCTGGTTAGAAAATGTTCCTTCCTCCCTTAGGAAGCCTGAAGCTTTGTCCCAAGGAGTGAAGCGGACCTGTGGGCTGCAGCTGTGCACAGCAGTGCTTGAGGGATGCCTGGCCATCCAGGGCACCCAGGTGCCATTGCTCACTGGTGAGAGGAAGACTCACGAATGCAGGGGAGAGTCAGAGAGGAGGGACTCTTGGGTAAGGTTATCAGCCGAGGATCAGTGAGCTTTGCACTCCAGTAACACCCTTCAGCTAAACGTTAAACTGTACATTGTCCGGCTCAGGCCCTTTTCCTTCAGGATATGTGGCATGGTCTATTTTCAGCTTCTATGACAGAATACCTGTAAGTAAGTGACTTACAAATTACAAAAATTTACCGTCTTGTGGATCTAGAGGCTGTGAAGCCCAGGATCCAGGGCAAGGACAGCAAGAGAGACAAGAGAGATACATATATGTATATACGTATGTGCGGTGTGTGTGTGTGTGTGTGTGTGTGTGTGTGTGTGTGTGTGTGTGTGATTCATGTATCCCTCACTCTCCTTTCCTGCCTCCTCTGTTGTTCAGGATTTGGGATTCTTGTCTAACTTATCTAAGGAAAAAAAAGTCCAACAACAGGGTTGCTGTGGCCCCTCCCTGGTGTCTCTTCCACTGCTCCCTGATGCTCTCATTCACACCGGTTTCCTGACGAGTGAAAATGCAGAGTAATCCACTCACTTAACCTCGTTCCACCTGTGCCAGTGGCCGGCCTTACAGCGGTCTCACAGACAGACGATCCTGATGCAGGTCAGCCCAAGCACAAGGAGCCCCGGGGTGACTTCTCCTTGGGAGTACAGGGGCCCGAAAATGGAAACACATCCTTGCACATTCTTCCTGTTTTCACACCTCAACCCCCTGCAGATTAGTGGAACTTGTCAAAGCTGAGCGCCCGCCCTTCACCCTGTGCGTTCATTTGCTGTTCAGCGCTGGGCTGAGGCTTTTCTCACTGGGGGAAGCCCCTAGTTGCTTAATGGTCACAGTGCGCTCACACCAGTTGACTTACAAACAAGAGAAGTGGATGTCTGGCTGGTGTGTCTGGGGACTGAAGTACCCAATCAGGATCAATAAGGTTCTGGGGAGGGCTGCTTCTAGTCTGCAGCTCCCAGGTTCTGCTTTGTGTCCTTTTGTGGTGGAGTAAGAGCAGGAAAGTGCACTACAGACCACTAATGGGACTCTGGCTCCAGACCCACACCCCAAAGGTCCCACTTTCCACTCCCATCACACTGGGGCTGGAATTCCCACATATAGAATTTTGGGGGTACGGTAGGGGTAGGAATAGGAGTAGGTTGTGGGTAGGGAGGTGTCGCAAACATTCTGTCTTTGTGCTACTGTGTTTGAGCCTCTTGTAGACATTTTCCCCCTACCAACTCAGTTTTCAACATTTATATGGCTGTTATAAAACCAGTGAGATTTAGATAAAGTCAATTGTCATTAAAATTCTGAACTAAAAATCCTGCCCAGCTTCCAGCCAGCATCTACTTGCTCTGCCTGGTATTCTACTTACCTGAAAACTATTCTCAGTGCCAGGCACAGTGGCACATGCCTGTAGTGTGAGCACATGGGAAGCTGGGGGAGGAGGATTGCAAGTTCAAGGCCGACCAAGGCTATATAAAGAGTTTGAGGCCAGCCTGGACTATTACAGCGAAACTCTGTCTTCAACAAACAAAATGTATTTCTTTTAAAATTTATTTTGATGTGTGTGTGCTGCCTACATTTATGTCTGCAACATATGTGTGCCCATGGAGGCCAGAAGAAGGCAGATCCCTTGAACTGGAGTTACAGATGATTGTGAGCTACCATGTGGGGCTGGAAATTAAACCCAGGTTCTTTGGAAGAGCAGCCAGGGCTCTTAGCCTCTGAGCCGTCTTTCCAACTCCAGATTGTATTTTGTGGCTTCAACTTTTCCATCTATCAAATGGGCACATTAGACAAAATCAGTGGTCTTCTGATTTTCTTCTGTACATTAGGAGTTCAGACAGAGAAAGGGAGCAGGAAAGAGATCTATGAAGTTTTTGGATGTTGTGTCTCAAATTTGTTTTCCCCAAGGATCCCTGTTTTTATTGTGTTTTCCTGCATAACGTAGTGAATTTTAGAAGCACGTGTGTCATGCTCCAGCAGAACTGAGTGGATGAAATTGCAAAACTCTGACATGAAAATCTGAATATTCATGAACAGCATTAGATACACATGCGAAAATCAGCTCCCAATCTGTTTCAACAGAAGCATTGTTGTGCTCTGGCATGGCCTCCACCTTAGCTTGTCTTTTACTTCAGGGGAGACTGGACTGCTCGACTAAAAGTGGGTGCTGGAGTTCACAAGAAGGCAAACCTGTAAGACAGTCCGGTGCCGAGGCCTGGTGGAGACATCTGATGGAACTGTTTGTGTGCAGATCTGAGGAGCCTGGCAAGGAAGGAGCTGTCAAGGAACTTGACCACAGTACAGGCACCTCAATTTATCTTTGTCACAGGCAATGAAATGAGGCCTACATAAAAATTGTAAGATGCATATCAACGGTTCCTTGGAAGGAAGGCAAAAGAGCAAGAGATGGACTCCCCCTCTGTTAGTCAACACTAGCCTGGGCTACAAAGTTCCCCAAATGAAGGCGGTAAGGAGGTGTTCCAGGAAAAGGGACTCAATATGTAAAGGCACAGAGGACCAAGAGAGGCAGAAGTCAGGGGCTGCCCAGGTAACAGGCTGGAAAACGGCTTTGAGTCCCCATGCCAGAGCCACCATGAGTCCCCATGCCAGAGGCACCATGACGCTGGGAAGGAAAGGTGGTGCACACAGTGAACTGGAAGTGAAGCAAGGTCTCAGGGTTTAGGAGAAATGAACTTTCCCTTTCTTCAGGTAAGCAGAGCTCAAAACCCAGCAGAGGTAGGGTGGTGGGTTATGTAGGAAGAGGAATGGGCCCAGGTAGGAGGGGCCACCTCCTGAACCAAGAGGTCCATCCTAGCCCTGTCCTGTGTGAAGTACACAGCAGCCTGCCCAGTTCTACAGTCCATCACAGAGACCAAGAAGGCCGAGATGATGCAGGGGACCCTTGCAAGGAGATCTTTTCTTCAATATACAGAATCTAAGAAAACCATGACTCCATGTCCAAAGTGCTTCTCAGAGAAGCCAAGCAATTCGGTTTTAGCATAGAAAGGTTGCTTAGCAACAGACTGTGGGCTTGAGACTTTGTGTTAAGTGGCAAGGCAGGCACTGTGCTAGGCACTCTGGTCTGTCATTCCTGAGCATCACACGGAGCTCTGAAGGAGAGATTGATTAATCCCATTGACAGGTTGTAGGTTGAGGCTCATAGGACCAATCTGCAAGCCCAGGGCACAGAGGAGTTAAGCTGTGCTTCAGGGAGTCAACCATCCCTGCCTCCCCAGGCCAGCATTCCTCCTGGGGAAGGAAGTACAGATGATGTTTGTTGGGCTTCCAATCCTTTGACACAGCTTCATCATTGTGGTGTTTCCCCCAAATGTGTGTGTGGGGGGGAAATCGGGCCTATTGGGGGTACTTCCTCATCTTTACTGACCTCAAATCACCTGCCAATCTAACCAAAGTCCTACAGAATGGACCCAAAGGGAAGATATTGTAGGGGTCCACTGGGAACACCGAATTCCTTTGTAACTTGAGAACTGCTGCTTGCATTGAAGAAAACAGGCGCACACATCTTCCTGAGTACCTACCTGTTCGTAAGTTGGGTCGAACCAGGACAACCTGGGCAGACCAGAACTCTCCTCAAGCACACTCAGATGTGCCCTCTTCCCTCCCCTGCCCTTCCTCCCCCCTCCCCTTCCCCTCCCTCCCTCCCCGAGTCTTACTCTTTTTGGTGTATCTTTGTCTTTTGCTGCTTTAGTCTGGCCTTTGCCCTCACACATAAAAGAAGTGCTACTTATGAAGATGAGACAGCGAAGGAGCAGAGGGTGACGGGCAGGGTGCTGGTCCCTGAAAGGCCACCCACCCAGAAGGGCTTTTCTGAAAAGGTGCTGTTTGAGCCAAGACCCACGTGAAGTAACAGAGCATCCCTGCTGCTTTCTGGGGTGTGTCAGGCAAAGGAGAGAGCAAGTTCTGGTGCCCTGAGAATTAGGTGAAGTTGTACCCACAAGACTTAACACACAGCAAGCTCTTGCTAACATTTAACACACAGCAAGCTCTCAATAACAAAGATTGTACTCAACTGCAAACCCAAGCCAACATAGACCAAAGACTTGTTTATTAGTAGAACTCTCTGTGGGCCCTTTAAGCTGTAGTGAAACAGATCAGACACCCTCACTTCTGGATGTCTCAGTCTTCAGGCTGAAACAGATCAGACACCCTCACTTCTGGATGTGCTTCTGGATGTCTCAGTCTTCAGGCTGACAGTGGTCACAGGTTCATTCCTGTTTCCAGGATGCTGGTAAACTTACCTCTTCCCAGAACATACTTACCATTTGGGGACATAGTCAGAGCATCACTGAAGCATGTGGGGCCACCTTCCATTCTGGCCTTCCACCCTTGGCTATGAAAGCAATGTTGTTGACAAAAGTTGATCCATACATTTGCTTCCTAACTTGCCTGTCCACTGGTTCTGTGTGGCCGTTCTATCGAGAGTCTCAAATCGAATTTGTATGGATTGCTCATGCAAAAAGCTTTTTAGAGAGAGTGGTGGGCAGACTCCTGGGGTGGGAGGGGGTCAGCCTGTGATGGGTCTGACTTGAATGTATTCTTCCTCCTTCCCCTTCTGCTGCCTCATCTCATGAAGCTGGAGGTGAACTGAAAGTAGATTCTCTCTGTATAGGATTTTGAGCAGCAAGGGCTTAATAAAGTGCTAAGATTTCGGAGTCCCTTTGCTTTGAGTCGTGGGAGGCAATGAATGGAGAGTAGAGGAGTTCCCGTCTGTGTTCTGTTGTTGGTCCCCACCAGCACACACACTCAGAAACCATCTTGACTTGCTCCCTTACCTCAGATGCCTTTGACGTCACTTTCTGTGACTGCTGGGGGTTCAGGTGGGTGCCGGTGAAAAATAGTCAGCAAGCCTGAGCCTAGTATGTCCCACAGTGTGGAGGGGAAGCTGTCCAAGGGGACAGGGTGACAGCCCCACCCAGAGGCCCAGCCCAGGAGAGAGGGAGTCTCACTGGCTCCTGAAGAGGAGTCCTAGTGACTGGGACATGACCGAACTTGCTTTTTTAATTCTTCCTGGGCCCCTTCAAATGTCTTGTGAAATCAGGGTGTCCTTGCCTGTGGTGAGTGTCATTGTTGGAAGTTGAAAAGTAGTGTGGAAGTAGCCCAGGTCTGACTGGAAAATGCAAATTCTGTGTTTATGGAACATGATGGGAAGTATGTAGCCAGTGTTTACAGCCCAGCTCCCCACCTTGATCTGGTCTGGTCTCAGTTTCATGGTCTTGGAAATAGGAAAAGGCACAGTTAGCCTGTCAGCATCCTCCGGAAGACAGAGGGAGCATTGCATTGCACGTAAAGCCTGAGGCCGAGTGTGCCTGTGGAGGCTGTCAGTCTCGTGTTATCCCAGTTTCTCTCCTGATTGGGGTACCTATGTGTGGCATCCAGATCCAAACACCCATCTAACCCGAGGCTATGTGCAAGAAGGCAGCTTCTAAGACCACCTTCCTTCTGAAACAGGAGGCATGGCGACTTGCAGTAGATCTCAAGAAAGGTTGTCAAGTTAAACCAAAGAAAATACAAAAGAAAGGGATAAAGGACAATATTTTGGGCATGTCTCTAAGTCAGTTTTAAGTGGGCATCCTGACTTACTGTGTTTTTATTTGGTGACGGGACTCCCGAGGTCTGGTCCACCTTCACCGTTGGATGTTCACGCACAGTCTGCATGTTACCACGTCTGGTCCATGTTCACCATTGGGTGTTCATGCACAGTCTGCATGTTACTAGGTCTGGTCCATCTTTACCGTTGGGTGTTCACGCACAGTCTGCATGTTACCAGGTCTGGTCCATCTTCACTGTTGGGTGTTCACGCACAGTCTGCATGTTACCGCTCTTATACTCAGTTCCATCCTATGTGACACCAGGAAAATTCCTTAGGGAGTATGGCTGGTGTCTAGAGTCTGCAAGCATTATCCAGCCCCCACAAACCTCCCTTTCTTTGTCTATAAAACTCCAGCCTTGCCTTGTTAACCGTTTCCAGATAAGCCAATGAGATGTAAGGCACAGTTCTTCCATCAGGTGTGGGGTGTAGTCACTATACACAAATATACTTCAGGAGCAAGTGTGCACAGTATTTCTTCATTTGTTGAGGGCTGTATGTGAGACAAACTAGAAAACTTTTCAAAGCCAAGGCAGGCTACTCGCCTCACAAGCCAGACACACGAAGTTTGAGAAGGCTAGCCCTACAGAACGTTTACTTTATGACACTCTCAGTTGAGGCTGTGTTCGAACAGTGTCCTTTTGTGGTATTGTTTGCATTAAATGCTTATTGAATGGATGAGGAGTAAATACGATGCCATTCCTGGATCAATTCTAAGTTCTTACAAAGCAGTTTAGCAATGGTCTTTGCCTTGGCGGGAGCTTTCTGGCATAGGGACTACATTTTAAAAAGTTTCTCTCCATAACCCACTGGGGTTTGATGAGTTCCCCACCTATCAGGTCTCTGGGCTATCTTGGTGGCTTCAATGGCCCACCCTCAGACTATACACCTCATGGCCTGTGGCTGGAGCAGGTGGATCCAGCCTCCCAGTGTGGTCTCTCCTGCTGCGCCGACCAGTCACATCTTCCTGGTGGCCCGGGAGATGACTCAAAGAAGTTGACATCAGAGTACTTTGAAAAGGGTAAGATGGTTTTCAATCGAAGCTCATTCTCATTTCTCATGAGTTGGAATTCCATTTCCACACTAAATGAGCCTTCCAGACCCTGCACTTTGGAGGGGGATGGTATTTATTTCCTATTCCCTCTCCTTCACCTAGTAAAGGGACAGCCTCTCCCTTTACTTCCCTCTTGCGCCTCTTCAAAAGCTCCACCCTCTCCTGCTTCAGACTTCCTAAATCTCTCAGGAGGTGTTTCTTTCTGAAGTCTTGTGTCATCTTCCTTGGGAATGAATTTGATAATTCCTAATTGCTCGGCCACATTGGTGTGGGTCTCTGGGGGTCTCTGGGTCCGTGTTGTTTCAGGGTTTGCTCACTGGGCCTTTTGCCAACCATGTTTAACAACACAGGAGTTTGGTGAATTTTTCCTACAACAGCACTCTACTTGTTCTGGGTGCTGTGGTTGGGCTCTTTGCTCTTTTCCTGTGGAGGCTTTTCAATGGACCCCTTAAACCTGTTAAAATCATTCTTGAAATCCATTCACTTAGTGCAAGCAACCTTGCCTCTTTCCCGTAACTCTAGCCTGACCAGCAGGGCAAGCTGGTCCTGCCTTGTTCTATTTCTTCCCACCCGAGCTCTGATTGCCTGTGTGGAAAGTGAGATTAGAAGAAACACACCTCGGATCTTTCATTTGTACAGGGTTAACAATGGTCCCCATCTCTCGTGCTTGGAAAGAGCATAAGATCTCTTGTTGGGTCAAACATTTCATGTTGGGGCAATGTTGGGTTTCGTTTCCCAAATGACTTGACTTCATTCATGAATGGTAGCCCGAGAAATGCTGTTCCTGTGTTTCAGAGGTTTGGATTTTGATGAAAGAGTCACACAGCAAACAGATCGCCTTCTTCCTTGGTCTGAAAAAGGAGATCTGAGTGGCAGGGCAAACAGCAAGCTCCTGGGTGGCTTCTTTGGCCCAGATCAGATGCCCTCTGATCGTGCACATCAGACTCTAGTTAGGATTTGAAACAGGAATGATCATTTGCTATCAATATCTGTCTTACCTGTGAGCCCTGTTTCTCTCTATGTCAAATTCCCACCTACACATACCACCAGTTTTCATGAGAGACCTGTGAAATGTCACTGACCCTGAATTGCTGAAGGTGAACCCCAAAATGCACCTTATACTTGGCTTCCTCAAGTGTGGTCACCTAGCTGAAATCTCTGAGATGCCAGGATTCAGGGGGCTGTGTAAACAAAAGTCTCATTCTGAAAGATGCTCAAATTTCATACACAACAGTTCTTAGAAAGTTCACAGGGAGCTGGGCGGTGGTGGCGCACACCTTTAATCCCAGCACTCGGGAGACAGAGGCAGCTGGATCTCTAAGTTCGAGGCCAGCCTGGTGTGCAGAGTGACTTGCAGGACAGCCAGGGCTACACAAAGAAACCCTGTCTCAAAAAACTAAAAAAAGAAAGAAAGAGAGAGGGAGAGAGAGAGAGAGAGAGAGAGAGAGAGAGAGAGAGA
>CABHPR010143602.1:10677-22043 GCA_902168415.1 Peromyscus melanophrys | reverse complement strand
AAGGAAGAAAGAAAGAAAAAAAGGAAAAAGAAAGAAAGAAAGAAAAAGAAAGAGCTCACAAGGCGCTAGTCCTTCCTGGATCCCATTGACCATAAAGTAGGAAGCCGAGCTCCAATTTGAGAATCCTATTCTATCTGCACTTGCATAATATTTCACCACATTTGAGCCTTGACAGCTGATCACCAGGTTATCGAGTGTGAGACAAACGAGCTAAGCTGAAACAGTCACCCCAACACTTGTCACCGATACTTTTAGTATAGTTTCTGTTGTTATAACAAAAATACCTGAAGGCATGCTACCTTATAAAGAAGACGTTTTTAGTCACCTCACACTTTTTGCAAGCTGAACTCCAAGGCTGAGCCACGCCTCGGCTCCAGCTTCGGGTGTCCCACAATGCACTGGAGAAGCCCAAGAGAAATGGTGGGTGAGGAAGAGGCCAGACTGAGGGGCTGCCTGGATTTATAACAACCCTCGTACAAGAACTAACTCATTAAAGAGATTAGAATGAACTTCTTCCGAGGATAGCAACTGACCCCACTTATTAGAGTTTACATGATGTCAACACTACTACGCCAAGGACCACCCCTCTAGCACATGAACCTTTGGGAGACAAACTCACTCAAAGCACATACAAACCATAGCAAATACTAAGAGCATCCCAGCGACTTCAACACAGTGAAGTTTTCTATTTCTAGTTGGGCAAAAATTGCATTGGGATTTGAGGAGATTGTAAGAACATGTTAAATTTTCCTGAAAATGCTTAGAAATGAAGTCATGGTCTCTCCTTCCTTATCACTTGCTAAGCGGACTCATGAGCACATTGACCGAGTCTCCTCCTTACCATGTCTGTCCCTCTCCTCAGGTCTCCCTCACATTCTTCTACTCAACACGTTACTGTCATTCACACGTTAGCTACTTCATGGCTCTTTCCCACTGTTGGGTCTCAATAATACTGTGATTGGTCCCTCAGTACCAGCTCTAACTGTACAGTGTGTTAATGCCTCTTACCCTATGAGTAAGTGTGCAGGACTCCCTCCCTATGAGTCAGTGTATTTTTTTTCTTTGTGTTTACAGATCATTCTTCCTATATACCACAAAGTAGCAGTTAGTGACCAGTTATCTCTTCTGATTTTCCAAATTAGGAAATGGGATGCAAAGGGATTCATACTTGACTTGAAATCACACAGGAAATTAGTGGTACAAACTACTGATGGGGATCATTGTGCGTTTGTTGTGACAGAAACCTGGGATGTGAGGTGATTGCCTCTTTTCTTTTGTTACAGGCTCTCATGAGTATAGAGCTACATGCAAGAGCCTTGAGCTCTTGACTAGAAATGGAAAACCTGGCTTCCCAACTGCCTTGGCCCCACTTGGCAGTATGGCATCAGGCAAAATCTTTTAAGCTCTCTGGCAATAGTGTCTTCTTTAAAATTAGAGTTGAGGGCAAATGACTAACTAATGAAGCTTTTTTTCTGCTTGAGCAACTTCCTTTCCTATGATTGACACGTGACAGCGATGGGTTAAGTGGGTTCTGACAGGGGTAGCTGAATATCCCACATCAAACGGACAGAGCCATTCACACCTGTTACCCCAGCATTACTGTCAGACACCCCCTTTCACATCCCAATCCAGATGATAATTATGTTTTACCCCCAAATACAGCAACTGAACCCCCAACTTCCTCCTAGTCTCACTGCAGGGGAAAAAATGGAAACTGTCATGTGGATGGTAGACTTGATATAGAGACACTCTCCAATGGCCCACCTTTGAAAAGTGCAAATGCCACCAAGACTCCAGAAGTCTGAAATATGTCAATTCTGCATCCAAGAGAGAATGCATGCTTTTCACTCAGTTGTGTTCATGGGCCATGAATGTGTCTGAGCTGAAATGCCTGTCAGTGGGAGGACATGTTTGTACCACCTGCTTTTAATAAGCAGGACTCTGAGGGTTGGAGTCTCCATTTTTGTTTCAGGAAGTAGGGAATTGATTTTGTTAGCAACAGCAAAGAGACAGGAGACTAACAGTGGAAAAGGCGTTTCCTTCATCTCTTGGAGTAGATAAGAGGCTTACTTACCACAGTATCTGAGTATTCTCCTGCTTCCTCTGGGGACTAGCCCTCTCTCTCCCCTGACTGAAGGCTCGCAATACTGTGGTATTCTGCTTTTCCTGGATGACAAGGTGGGTGGCCTGTAAGTGAGGTAGGTGGTAATCTTCCTGCAGTGTTATCCAAGGCCTGCAGCTTGTGGAAGTTTCAAGTCCAATCTTAGGTAGGAGGCTTTCGTCTTTCTTTAGCATAGAACATTAGCACAAACCAGAGTGGAAGGTGTAGCCTGTGGCCACTGTATCTCTTTGCTGTACTGTGGCAGGTGGGGGTTTTCTCTTATAAGTGAATACAACATCCCTGTTCTCAAAAGGATGGAAGTTTCCATGAGCCCGTTGTGGGAAGATGTCTTTGGATAAGCCGCCATCACTTGCAGATGACATTCTAACATACTGCAGTGGGGCTGGCTCCCTTTGGCTTACAGGGCACCCTACCTATGCTGGAACCTAAGTTCTCAGGCTGTTTGTAAAGTCCTTCAGGTAATGCTTAACTGTGACTAAGACAGCAGCTCACAAGTTCTAAGCAATTCAGCAACTCCTAGCCAAGGAGAAAGACTGCCCCAGGAAGTCTCTATGGAGCAGGCAGCAGGAAGACTGTGCTGAACCACAGAATGCCTGAAAGCCATTAACAAGTGGGAGGTGACAGACACATGGTTAAAAGGTGAAAAGAGAGAGCCATGGGGAAATGAGCCATTAACATCAGTGAGAGGAGAGAAAGGCGTGTAAAGTGTGCTGCTGAGCAGGGTTCAGTGGTTCAGCCCATAGGGCAAACTCTCTTGTGGAGCACCTGGGGCAGGATGGTTGGGGCCAGCGAGTAGATGGGATAGAGAGATAGAAGAGCCTAGAAGTTCTTAATCTGGTCATGACTTTGCCAATGGTTCCAGAACTTTACAGATTTAAAATCTGAACTTCAAGAACGTATTACTCAACTCAAAAGTTGTGGCCGACCCACCACGGAAAACCAGTGCAGGTCTTTCTGGAGTCTTCTGGAGTATCCCACAGGCCCTTCTTTCTGCTCAACCAACACCGTGAACTTCTGGAACAGTCAGCGCTCTTCATGCTTACCCTAGTGCTGTTCCAGTCTGATTTATTTCACTAGAGAAGCCAGTTACTGGCAGGTGGTGGAAAGACAGGCAGATGGGGCTAGACATGAGTTCCTGGGTTTGTCCTTGATTTGGGACAAAATAGTTAACCTCTTTGTTTCCTCACCTGTCAAACAGATAGAAACGGCCACCACTTGGGGATGTCCTGAGAATTAAAGATAAATTCAAATGCAGCATGCAGAGTCTGCTAGGGAGACATCAAGTGACAGCTTAGGTAGAATCTCTTTCTGACTCTTCAATATAAATATGTGCTAAATTAGACGTGAGATGTGCTGAAGGGTAGCAGATGATTGTAGTAGGTGCAGGTGAGAGCTAGGGCACCTGCCAGAATGTTCTAGAAGTACCTATTGAAATATCCAGGTTCTTCTCTTTTAAACATTTGTTTTTATTTTTAATTTTTGAGACAGGGTCTCACTATGGAGTCCATAGCTGGCCTGAAACTCACCACGTACACCAGGCTGGCCTCAAAATCACAGAGGTCCACCTGATTCAGCTTCCTGAGTGCTGAGGTTAAGGACAGGAGCCACTACACCAGGTCTTGAAAATAATCCCAAGCTTCTGTGTACAAGGACAATGAGCTGGACTCAGAACTGATGGATAGAAATAGAAATAGGGACCATTTATTAAAGGAGTGAAAATATTCCCAAGAACGGGAGTGTGGCGCATGACTGAAGGGGTTAAATGGCAGCCACAGTGATGGAAGAGAGCGCTGGATGCTGTGGTGGCGGAAGAATCACGAGCCATGGTTACCTTTTTAGAGCTTTATTAAGAAGAAGGAGAGAAAGAGAGAGAGAGAGAGAGAGAGACAGAGACAGAGACAGAGACAGAGACAGAGAGAGACAGAGAGAGACAGAGAGAGACAGAGACAGAGAGACAGAGAGACAGAGACAGAGAGACCGCACAGAGGGCAGAGAGAATACAGAAAAGAGAGCCCGTGGGAAGGCACGCCCACTTTTTAGGCTGGGACGCCGTCCCAGGCTGGTGACATAATAAGGACATAATCCTTACAATGACCCTATAGGATATTTACATAGCACTGGCCTTAGCTGTGTGTGTATATAGTGGATATGTATATAGTGTATTGTGTATATATGTATATGTGTGTATAGTGTGTATAGCCTAGTCTGTTCGATGATGCCCAGGTGTGGAGAAGAGCTTCCATCTTTCCTCTTGCCTGCTGGCTTCCTTTATGTGTTAATCTTGATGTAACTCTCCCACTGTCTATTCTCCTGCTATTATACGGCTTTGATGAGGGGAGGGGGCTGAGAGCACACTGTCTTTAGCCTTTAGATGTTCTCACTTCCCCACTATTCACAAAGATCCTGCGCACCAGGGCCCCTTGTCTCTCCCTGGCTGTGTTTGCTCTGCATCCTTGCGCTTTGCTGCCCAAGGTTCTCAGAGGAGAAAGTGCTTGGGTGCCCCTGGTTACCCTTGTGTTTTTAGCCCCGTTTTCTTCAGACTTCTGAGTTGGAAAATGACACTTGGGACCAGTACTTGGGTGCCATGTCTATGGAAACACCATTTGGTAGTTTGACTGGAGCTTTGTTGAAGAGCCACAGGAGGGTTTCTATGCTTCACTCCACACAGAGACAAACAACCTCTCTCCTATTTCCCACCCACCCCCCCAACTCCCAGGTCTCCCTCTACTCCATTACATAGTCACACACTGTTTTCCATGAAGCTTCCTCAAGCACCTCGGTGAGTAATCCTTCCGTGTTTTCATCACAGATCAATTCTTAGAAACAAAAAATCCTGGCAATTCCACCTGGTGTGTTGCTTGCATGACACGTGAGAACTTGCATTTGGAAGTGACCTTCCTGAGAAACATTGGTGCAGGACAATACAAGCTGGAGGGTAAGGGAGGGAACCCACTCCAGTAAGGTGTTGTTAGTAGTGGAGCAAAGGCAGCGAGCAACAGAGCATCCCACAGGAAACTGGTGTTGGTCAGGCTGAGTGCTCCCACTGCAAGCATTACAGTGTCATAAATGCTTGCATTTTTACAGCCGTCTCTTTCTTCCTGGAGCAACTGGGACTCTGACAATGCAATTTATATTTGCACAGGATATTATATCATGTCCTGTCATGATACTAGGGGTCTTCAAGACCGTGAAGTCATACTTCAGAATCAATATTTCTTAATGGGCATTTCAACAGCTCTTAGAGGGCTATGGTTTGAAGATGCATGGTGGTGGAATTAGAAAGGACCCTGACCATGTGGCTTCAGCCAGCCATAGTGAGAACATTGTCTACACTACTGTTCTTTTCCAGATTTCCTCATCATCTGTTAGTGAAATGGTGTGAGGAAATCATAGATTTGGACTGCCTTTTTTTCTTTTTCTTTTTTTTTTTTTAAGATGTCTGAGAAGGTTCAGAGGGTAAATATGTTTGGATGCAGGCTCAACCCCTCCAGGACAGCATGGAAACAATCAGTGTTCTGAAGTCAGTAAAGGAGCAAAGGCCGTGTTCCAAAACACTTTGTGAACACTGGAAGGGGATTTCATTTAATTCTTCATATGTTTGTTGTGGAAACATTGTTGATTTTTGCAATAATATTACATGTGAATGTAACTGTATAGCTCACTACAGACTGTCTGTAGCTTTCTAACTTTTGCTCTGAAGAAAGAAGTCTTATGTATCAAAATAAAAATATTCATAAGCTGCTTTATTTCAGTCTAAGTCTTATATAGGATGACTCATTAAAACCCGATTTCTCTTTCCTGTTGTCCTGTTGACCCAATGAGCGGTCAGAAAATTGGGGTGGGATCTTATCGTCAGAGGCAGAGGTCCCCACAGAAGGAAATAGACTGTGCATGTATGCCCAAACCCTGATCAGCAAATGAGCTCTGCCCATGCATGGCACAGCACACAGCAGGAAGCAGGGGTGGCGTAGAGAGAGCATTTTTAAATTATCAGAAGCCTCAGAGTTGCCCACCCTCTGTTTAATAACCAGAAAGCTGGACTTATAACTCTTATCACACCATGTGGTGGGGTCTGCATCATTTCACCAATTTCAACAAACTGTCCCAGCACTGAGGGAGATTAGACTGTGTGTTTATTTTCTGTGGCGTTGGGGCTGTGTTCTCTTCAAGAGAACGAGATATGAAAGTAGAGATTTACCCAGTTACATCTCCCATGGATCCTGTGACATGAAAGAGTCCTGCAACTTTGCTCCTGTGCCCAGGTGACTGCAAGTGGCACCTCAGGGTGTTTAATTCCCACCCTCACCCATCCCAGATGTAAATTCTTAAAGAGGAGCAGGAGGGCCTGCGTGCTGGCAGGGGCGGAAGACCTGCAAAACAGGCTGTGTCCAGAGAATCCCACCAGCTCCAAGTTGCAGAGAAGCTTGAATTATCATAAAGGTCAATGATCTGGAGAGAGGTTTGTGTTTGTCCAAGGCCTCAGACCAGGGGGACCGTGGCCGGGAGATGGAATAGCTAAAACAAGGTGGATCCTTCCAGGGCTCCCTACCACTATTGCACAGGGGAGGGAGACTGGCTTGGCACCTGTACACGATGGTTTTATGTCAACTTGGCACAAGCTAGAGTCATCAGAGAGGAGAGAGACTCAGTTGAGATAACTAACGCCTCCATCAGACCAGGCTGTGGGCAAGCCTCAGGGCATTTTCTTTTTTTCTTTTTCTTTTTCTTTCTTTCTTTTTTTCTTTTTGAGACAAGGTTTCTCTATGTAGCTTTGGTCACAGGTATTTGTCAAGGTACAAATACCTGTACCTTGTCCTGGTCAAGGTATTTTCTTAATTAGTGATTGATGAAAGAGGACCCAGCCCATTGTGGGTTGTGTCATCCAGGAGCAGGTGGTCCTGGGTTCTACAAGAACCAGGCTGAGCAAGCCACGAGGTACGAGCCAGTAAGCAGCACCCTTCACGGTCTCTGCATCAGCTTCCAGCTCGAGAGTCCTGACCTGCTTCAGTTCCTGTCCTGACTTCCTCTGATGATGAACTGTGATGTGGAAGTGTAAGCCAAATAAACCCTTTTCTCCCCAACTTGCTTTTTGGTTATGATTTTTCATCACAGGAATAGAAACCCTAACTAAAACAGCACCCTTTGATGACCATAGGAGGTGACTCTTAAGTTTTCACCTAGCTACTAGACTAGTCCCTCTGGATAAGCAAGACAGTTATTTAGCTTGAACTGTTTAGGGGGCCCC
Organism: Peromyscus melanophrys; assembly: GCA_902168415.1. Lineage (NCBI taxonomy): Eukaryota > Metazoa > Chordata > Mammalia > Rodentia > Cricetidae > Peromyscus > Peromyscus melanophrys. Next base: position 14,676 of record CABHPR010143602.1, on the reverse strand, counting down.
CAGACAGTGGGATTGGGACCTATCGCTAATGCATGAGCCAGCTTTTTGGAGCCTAGTGCCTATGGTGAGACACTTTCCGCAGTCTTGGTGCAGGGAGGAGGGGCTTGGACCTGCCTCAATTGAATGTACCAGGCTCTGCTGACTCCCCACGGGAGACCTTGCCTTGGAGGAGGTGGGAATAGGGGATGGGTTGCGGGGGAAGGCTTGGGGGCAGGAGGAGGGAGGACAGGGGAATCGGTGGTTGGTATGTAAAATGAATAGAAAATCTCTTGATAGATAGATAGATAGATAGATAGACAGATAGATAGACAGATAGATAGATAGATATAGATAGATATAGATATAAAGTTTGCACCTAGCAACCTCTGATCATCCTACGGAGCAAGTGTGGCATGTTTGTTGGTTCTTTTCAACAACCAGAGCCACCAGCTATAAGTCAGAGGATGTGATACCTATTCTAGACCCATATCTTTCCACAGAGAGATATTTTAGCAGAAATCTTCTGCTGGACACTCCAGCAGAAACTCAGTCTTCATGAAGAAATGTTCTTAAGTCTCAGGAGGGTTGATATGAGTGAATACTGTGAGGCCTGGGCAGGGCTAGAGGATGAACTCACCTTCATGGCCTTCTTGGTCTAGAGCTGAGAGCAGGCTCATGTTCTCTTTTTCCTCCTAGATCTATACACAGAGCAAGTGTTTCCATCACACATGGCAAGCAGCTAAGCTTTCGGTCAAGACCTCTAACATCCAGCTCCATCCTCACTTCCCCTCCTGAGGTTTCTGGCCTCTCTCGGAAGAAAGCCCAGGGCTGGGTAGATGACCCTGAGTCTTGCCTCCTCAGCAGATTTTGAAAACACTGGGTGTGGCATTGCATTTCAGAGAGCTCTGCTAAAATTCACAGGTTTTGATGCGGGACAGAAACTAGTGTCAACCCAACAAGAAAACAGGGGCTATCTAGACACATAATCCAAGGTGTAGACTCCAAAACCCCCATGCCTATAGACCAAAATATAGACAGAGTAAAGCTTGCATGCACGAAGGGCCTACTCCAGGCCTCATTATACTCAAGACAGATAACACAGATGAAGTTTTCGTTTAATTAAAAGAAAATATGTTCTTGTTCCTGCTATTATGTGTCCTTCCCTTAATCTTAGGGTCTAGGGACCAACTTCATAGCAAAGCCTCCTCAGTAGCCACATGGAGCCAGCGGCAGCAGGCACTAGCTGCTGTGAATCTCCCTGAGCTCTGTTCTGCTTCCCTATGGGCGTCCAGGGAATCTTGACTGCTTTTTGGATTCATAACCCACCTCCAAGTGCTGTCAGTGAAATATGCTATCATGAGAAGCTTGTTGCCAGTGAAGACCAGATGGACATTTTCAATGTTGCTGTAAAATCATGTGTGTGTGAGAGAGGGAGCCACAGAGGAAGAGAGGGAGAAACGGTCCCAGCCTTGGGGGTCATGTGTACATATCCATTGATACCAAATGCCTGGTGCCTCCAATCTGCTTCCCACTGTCACAGGGAGCTGGTGAGGAGCCACAGCTGCCTTGGCATCAGCATCAGCGAGGTCCTCAGAGGAGCCTCACTGCTAGAACGGAACACACCATGGACAGGAAGATGGAGCCGGGGGGATGTAGCTGTGGGGCTCCTGTGGGAATGGTTCTGTCCCCAGATTCAATTTATCTTGGGTAGAAATGTTCCTTTCCAAGAGCCTAGCCAAGAATGTTGATGTCACAGGGAAAGGGAATAGAGTGTGATTGTGTGTCACATAGAACTGGGAACAGAGCTGTTCAGAGGGACAACCTTATCAATTAGGTAATGTCTGCTAATGATTGATGGAGTGTGTTGTGCAGTGTTCCAGCTGTTGATGTGTTAGCAAACATCTGCAAAGAACGCAGTACCTTTTGGGAAAAGCTTTTCTTAGACTAGACCCTAGTGGTTGGAGCTCTAAATGGCTGGTACCAACAGTATCAAAGATACAACAGATACTGGTACCAACAGTATCAAAGGTATCAGAATCAGAACCAAAAGGCAGAAACGTGGACAGGACAGAGGCGAAACTGTGGTTGGGAATTTGGTTTCTCATCCTAGACTTGGGCAGAAATGATGACTCTAAGTAAATGTCCCCCTCTTCCCCGTTGCCTGGATTTGCCTCTAGTTTTTCTCCCCTTTCCCCTTTTTCTTTATCTCAGTTTCTTTTCTCTCTCTACCCTCTGATCATCTCTCTTTTCCTGCCTCCCTTCTCCTCTCTCCCTCCCTCCCCTTTCCACAAGCCTCCTTTCTTCCTCCCTCCCACCTCTTCCTTGCTTCATCCTTTCCTCCTTGGAATGCCCACATCTCGTGGTGTTCACAACATAAAAAAGCACTGGACAAAGAGCTAAGCCATCAACTGTGTCTTGTCCTAAAAGGAATCAGAACTAGAGTGGCAAAAATGAATGTGTAAGCATACTAAATAGAATGATACATAAAGACATAGTTCCGACACAACTTGTACATACACTTTTTAAAAAATGTTGTATTAGGTTTTGTTTAATTTCTCTTCTTTTTGAAAATAACACATCAAATTGCAGAATGGAAATTTAGAATATCAACAAAGTAAATTATCCAAATAGCTCCAACTGCTAATGAAAGTATCTACAGGAAAATACATAACATATGTATGTAAAATTATGCAACATCCACATGTGTGCTTATATATGTGTTTGATGATGGGCAGGTGAGAGTTTACTATTTTTGTTGTTGTTGTTTTGTTTGTTTTTCGAAACAGGGTTTCTCTGAGTAGTTTTGGTGCCTGTCCTGAATCTCGCTCTGTAGATAAGGCTGGCCTTGAACTCACAGAGATCTCCTGGCTCTGCCTCCCAAGTGCTGGGATTAAAGGTGTACACCACCTCCACCCGTCGAGAGTTTACTATTAATCAATCAACTACTTTTGTCATTGCTGTAGGAAGTACTCAATGGAAGCAACAAAGCAACAGTTCATGGGGCTCACGGTTTGAGGGGTACATTCCATCAGGGCCAGAGAGCAGAGAGCGTTTCAGCAAGAGCCTGATGAGGCTTACCATTTGAGTCTGCAGTCAGAAGGCAGGGAGAGAGATGGAGAGAGGGATAGGGAGGGGGAGGGGATAGGGAGACAGAGGGGGGGAGGGAGGGAGGGAGGGAGGGAGGGAGGGAGGGAGAGAAGGAGGAAGTGGAGAGAGGTGCTCAGCTTGCTTTGTTTTAATTCACTTTGGGACTCTAGCCCACAGAGACGGTGCTACACTATCAGGTTGAGTCCTCTGTCCTCAGTTAATCCTCTCTGGAAATGCTTGCACAGGCATGGCCCAAGGAATGCCTCCTGGGTGATTCCAAACCCAGTCAAGCTGACAATGAAGATTAACCATGACACTGTTTATTGGATAATGTACCTTTTTGCTAAACCTATTGCTGGCATCCTTATGAATACTGAGCAGTGATGTGCCTCACTTTTCATGGGTTACACAGCAGCCCATTGAACAGATGTTGCCAAGCCGATATTCCCAATTTGAGAATGTGAATTTTTCCAGTGGCAAAAGGTCTATTAAAGGGAATCAGGGCAAAGACTGGCCATGCTACTCTTAAAGAAGAAGAGGTACCAGCAAAGACCCCGTTAACTACAGTCCACTCCTAAGGGAAACAGGAAGACTTGCAGATGTGGATGTAAACCTGTTTTCTATGTAGGACAACTGTTGTGACTTCAGAAGGTACCATCAAGCCTATCTCTGGTCACCATGTAAGAGAGTGGCATGGATTCGCCCCAAGCAACCTCTCAACGTCACCACCACCCTCGTGAAGAAGCTTTTGACTTTCCTATTTTCCGTATTAGCTACGTGTCTGGTTGCTGTGACAGAATAAATACCCACAAAAGCAGTCCACTGTGGCAGGGAAGGCAGAAAGATGGAGCTTGAGGAAGTATTATGTCTGCAGTAGGGACTCAGAAAGGGATGGTGCTGGTACTCAGTCAGGAAGCAGAAGGGGATGGTGCT